>DWJS01000014.1:0-19098 GCA_018248975.1 Codatractus imalena | reverse complement strand
GGAGCTGAACAAGATACAATAAAATGCTTTTTTGAAGTGCTTCGACGATTGGAAAAAACGTTGGCACAAGTGTATAATATTTCAGGGCGATTATTTTGAAGGGGACAAAATAGATATTCACGAATAAGTAAATAATTTTTGAAAATACACAAAATCCTTTTTGTACAGAACAGTATAGGATTAAGTCGGCGAGAGAATAATATAGAGTACATTACACAGTATTTTATATTCGATGCGATTCATTATGCGATGCTCCTTAGCGTATCTGCTCTCGCCTCCTAAGCATTGTGCATATGTATGCGCCTTGTGTAGTGGGATAGTGGGTATATCTATATATATACTAAGCTTGCTCCTGGCCCGAGAGTTCTACGTAGTAGTTTCACTTATGCCGAGTTGCACACACACACACAATTGTTTTTTTTTATTATTATAAAATCAGCTAATAAGGATGCAGTCCATCTACTGTTAAGGCTACTACTGTTTATGGACATCTAATTCATTCCAGGTACAATTGGAGTCACACCTGAGGTTAGCCACAGATGTGTTGCTACCCCTAAGGACCAAGTTCATATACCTCGAATAAGAGAGACTCTTAGCACACCCTTAAAACCAGACAACGGCGCTTACCACTATTGTTATAAGGCAGAAATTGGTATGGTGGTGGTACTACCGGAGTCGAGCCATGAAGGATTCTACCACCTTTATTAACAAAGGTTACAATAGCAAGGCAAATATACTATTAATTATAAAGAATTTATTGACGATCCGTGTGGCAGTGCATACTATACCGGCCTGACACGCATAATGTTCGGGTATGTTCGATCCGCAGCCTGAACTGATCAATTTAGATTTATTTTTTGGCTCTGCGTGTGTACATGTACTCATGATACAGAGAATCCTAGTGTGGGCAATGATTGAAGGTGTCATTTAAAAAACAGGGTGTACCCAAAATATGCCAATGGAATCTTATTACTAAAACTGTTTCTACTTCCTCAAGGAAAACATTTCCGAAGCTTTCACAAGCAGATTGTGTCTTTATGCAACGTCTTTCCCAAATCTTGGAGGAAAATAAATAAATTCCCTCCTTTGACATTTTTCTGTTTGAAACATTATTATGTTCAGTTTGATATATTTTTATTTCTTGGATTGTGTGATTTATTTCAATTTTGTATTAATTTTTAAACTTTAAACATGTTACGTCTTTAAATTATATTTCTCCTAACGCTTTCCTAATCTTAAGATTTTCTATAAAACAAAAAGACACACTAGAGTAAAAACCACAGTAAAGAAATATTGGATATAAAAACCTAAAAGTCTAGGCCGTCCCGAGACCGGTCCCTTGTTGGGCGCCAATTATAAAGTCCATTCTCCAAACAGCGTTACTGGACCTTTTCATGTCTGAAAGGGTCGATTGGTCGATCAATGGAAAAGAAAATGAGTTTTTTGAGTGTTTATCATGTAAGATAATTTATCAATCCTTTTCTTTGCTACAATATACTAAGTTTTGCATTTTCAAACTATATCAAAAAGAACGTCCTCCTTTTTGATATCGTCATTCCAAGTTAGTCAAACTAAATAAGTAAGTAGTAGTAAGTATATTGCTACTATTAGGTCGAAATAGGTGACAGTGGTACCGAAATCAAACTACGCAAAATTTGAAGCGTGTGGTAATCAAAGTTCAAAATACCCTCTAGCGTTGAGGGTTAAAAACATGACCGAGGTCTACATTAGGTACGAGTCCCTCGTTGGGCGCCAATCTATGTAATCCATTTTCCAAACGATGTTACAGGACTATTCACGTCTCGTAAGATATACGAGTATTTCTCAGCTAAGGACGTGACTGTCATATTATTTCAAGCTTTCAGGTTCATGATATTTCTGGAACGCTAAAAGAAATTCCATTTTTAGGGTTCCAAAGGGTGTCAACGGGACCCTAAGCTTCGCTATTTATCCATCCGTCTGTAGATTCCTAAAGGTTATCAGACAATTGAGATTATTTTTTACGGTTTTTATTGTACTATTTTTTTGGTTTTTAATATTTGTTTTTCAATGTTTAATTAATAGTAACAATTCGGCTGAATTATTAAACGTTCATTTGCTGCACTACTTGACAGAGACGTCACTTTTGGTTGACGATTGCAATGTTTTCTTTGTGACAGTGACAGTATTGACTATTGACATTTGCGTCAAATGTTACGTCAATCACGTGTAAACCTCAACGCGTAGTCCGTTTTAGTTTATTGAAAAACCAGAAAAATGGCCAAGAAGAAGCCAATGTCGCATCTGTCGAAAGAGGAGAGGATGGTGATAGTGATATCGGAGATAATACAAGAGCTGCTGGTCGCTCACCGTCAAGGGAAGGACGTTAACCTCAACAAGATGAAGACGAGGATATCATCGAAGTACGGTCTAGGGACGTCGCCGCGGCTGGTGGACATTATAGCTGCGGTGCCGGCCGACGCGAAGCCGATACTCCTGCCGAAATTGAAAGCGAAACCGATACGTACAGCGTCCGGCATCGCAGTGGTCGCTGTGATGTGTAAGCCCCACCGTTGTCCGCACATCAACTTCACTGGTAACATCTGCGTGTACTGCCCCGGCGGTCCCGACTCGGACTTTGAATACTCCACGCAGAGCTACACGGGCTACGAGCCAACGTCCATGAGAGCTATCAGAGCGAGATACAACCCGTATTTACAAACGCGGCACAGGGTTGAGCAGTTGAAGCAGTTGGGCCACAGTGTGGACAAGGTGGAGTTTATCGTCATGGGCGGAACTTTCATGAGCTTGCCAGATGATTACAGAGATTATTTTATAAGGTAAGTTGAGTATTTGGTGCTTTTTTGTATTTTTCTCACTTAATTGCATATTGTAAGTAACATTAATGTTACTTTATTGCTTCTTATTCTTTGTTGCTTGTCTTAATGTTTCTGTAAGTAATGCTAATTTAGTAAGTTTAGAAGAAACATATCTTTATAGGTATTGTCTAAATTATTTAGTATGATAGCGATAAATTGGCAAATATGTCCTGGGTAGTGATAATCACTAATAATTGCTCTGTAGCATATATATAACAATACCAGCAAGGTCTTCAATTATTTTATAAATATAATAATGCAATGCAATGTATTTAGTATCTTTGAATGATAATAGTTTAGTTGTATATATTCCTTATATTTTAAGGGAATATATTTTTTATCATGTGATTATTTTCAGGAATCTACATGATGCTCTATCTGGCCATACATCAAGTTGTGTAGCGGAAGCTGTGAAGTACTCTGAGAAGGCTAAGACAAAGTGTATCGGCATCACAATAGAAACTAGACCTGACTACTGTCTCCAGAGGCACATGAGTGACATGTTAAATTATGGATGTACCAGGTAATGTGCCCTTTAACTTTCTATTTCATTGTGTATTAATATAATAATGGATAAAGAGAGTTCTGTTTAGTCAATGGAATAAACAATTACACTAAAATTTAAAGGTGGTAGCTTATGGCAATTTTTATCACTAAATAAGTTTTGCATTTTATTAACATACTTCTGAATCGCTACTTTGGGGCATTTGACGAATTTAATACATGTCAGGAGTGTTAAGTAGTGATGCAAATGCATAGATTTGGTGTCCCTGTTACATTGCAACGAATGCTCGATTGTTTTAGGCGACCTAGGGAGCGGAGGTTCTGTATAGGTACATATTCATTACAGTGTTGCACACTATCTTCTTACGAAAGATGGAATGCAAAAACAACTGTTTATGTTTATTATTTGTATAACTACTGAATCTCTTCAGAAGGTTGCGTTATGCAACCTCCCTAAATAAGATAGATCTTTAGTTGAATACAGATGCATTGCCAATTATGAGGTCTCTTGAAACAAATTAATTTTCAATACACCATATTTGGTACTTTAGATACTATCAGTGTTAATTCAACACAATATTTCTATCTAATAGCAGAAGCTATAGATATAGTAGTTGTAATCGTGATGAATTTCGCCACTTTTAGATTTTCCCTTAAAATGTCATTTGAATTTTGAGGATTTCCTAATTTTTGCATAAGGCCATTAAGGCCCATTAAGGCCTTTATTATTTCAACCATTTTTCACATTAGTATTTTTATATTCCTTCAGGTTAGAAATTGGCGTGCAATCAGTATATGAGGATATAGCTCGGGACACAAACAGGGGCCACACAGTGAAAGCGGTTTGTGAGAACTTCAATCTTGCTAAGGACGCTGGATTCAAGGTAAATAATGTAAATCTAGTTACATAAATTGTCACTCCTCTTTTGTAGAGCTTTTTTTTACTTTGATGTAGCAAATGAGAGCAGTCCACCTGATGTTAAGTAGCCACTGCCGCTCATGGACATCTGTACTCAACTCCATATAAGTCGAGAGTCCCATCTCAGGTTAAAATACAGATGCTTTACTACCCATGAGGACTAAGTTGAAATGTCTCATATTTGTAGTTCTTGCTTACCACAGTTCAAACCAAAACATAACAATATTGTTGTTACAAGACAGAACTACATAGGTGTGGCAGAGGTGCCTCTGCCAAGGGTCCTACTACGTCCAAACCTGGTTTAAGTGGACATTACAAAAGCCTCTTAAGATTTGCGAATTTGTGATTGTTGTACACTTTTATTTGGGAAAATCGTACCACTGGACCTATTGTCTTTTCATACCATATTTCTTTCTAACCCTATTTTTATGATATATATTTTTTTAGATAGTCGCTCACATGATGCCTGATTTACCCAACGTGGACTTTGAGAGGGACGTGGAGCAGTTTATAGAGTTCTTTGAGAACCCTGCATTCAGGGCAGACGGCCTAAAGATATACCCGACACTCGTAATCAGAGGCACCGGTCTCTATGAACTGTGGAAAACTGGGAGGTACAGGAGTTATCCCCCTTCAACATTAGTTGATCTGATTGCAAAGATTCTCGCATTGGTGCCACCTTGGACGAGGGTATATCGGTATGTTGGAATTGATTTTATAGTATTTCTTAATTTTAATAACTTAATCATTAAAGACCGGAGCAAATTGTCTACATATTTTTTCATCTTAGATAAAGATCACATTTTAAAGTTACCAATGTGACATATTACTAAATTTAGTTGATTGATGTGTCAGTATCGGATACAAAGTTAATATAATCACACAGACATAATCACACAGACATAATCACACAGACATAATTATAAAACAAAGACAAGATTATTGACAATATTCATAAAGCGTGTTTTGGATGTTTTGAATAACGTTAAATTATATTTTCAGAGTCCAGCGAGATATTCCAATGCCGCTCGTTTCCTCTGGAGTGGAGCATGGTAACTTAAGGGAGCTTGCTTTAGCCAGGATGGCTGATTTGGGGACAGATTGCAGGGATGGAATCAAAAGTTCAGATGGCAATCTCATAATACGGCCGGCGTTCGACAAAAATATTTATTTGCGGCCTAACGGACCACAGTCTGGCATATTCGTCGGTAACGTAAATTTGCTCCTTCAAGACTATTCCAACAAAACCACCGACAGTCGCCCAATTAGCGATTACCAGAACAATATAAACCTTCCTAATGATATCATACGACGACTAGAAAATTTAGAAAATTTGACATCAAGTTTACAATACAATTTAACATATGCGGTCGTCTTGTCGAGAAGAGTAAACAGACTGGTTAATAGAGTATCGACACTCCAAACATTGTTAAACAGCCGAGACAAAGACGAGTGCGAGTCGCAACAATGCCAACACGGTGGCACATGTTTGAATTTAGTGAATGGATACCATTGTCTGTGCCCACCAAATTGGGAAGGAAAGAATTGTGAAACTGATGTGAACGAGTGTCGAAACTTTGCAGGCACTGATTTGGGATGCCAAAATGGCGCTTTATGTATTAACACTCCTGGCTCATATCAGTGTCTTTGTAGACCTCAGTGGTTTGGTCTACATTGTACACGCAAAGCAAAGGATTGTCGAGAGGGTGACTTCGAAATGTGTGGACACGGCATTTGCATAAAAACCGAGACTGGAGAAGGGATCAAATGTATTTGTAATCAAGGGTGGACTACTAACGGTACCGGAGTTGCATGTTTAACTGACGTAAATGAATGTGACCCGAGTCAAGGTCCACGTTGCTCTATTAATCCGAAAGTCGATTGCATCAATCTTCCTGGCTCCTTCCGTTGCGGACGATGTCCACCTGGCTATGATGGAGATGGCTTCGTATGTTACGACATCGACGAATGTACGACTATCCCGAATGGTGGCTGTAGCACGAGCCCAATGGTGACGTGTCATAATACTATAGGCTCGCGTGTTTGTGGATCCTGTCCTCGCGGATTTGACGGTGACGGCGTAACGTGTACTTGGAGAGGGTCATGCTTTATCAACCACGGCGGATGTCATCCTTCCGCGCGATGTGTCGACTCCCCCTCACTTGAACCAATAGCTCAATGCATATGTCCAGAGGGAATGATTGGAAACGGTATAGGGATTCACGGATGTTACATATCGACTGATAATAATGTAACTCAACGATGTGAAGGAAACCCATGCGGACCTAATGGACAATGTCATCCTCTTCGCGTGGGCTACACGTGTATCTGCTTAAAAGGCTATGGAGGCGCTCATTGTGATAATAGTGACAATGTTTGCTCGAGCAATCCGTGTCTTAATGGTGGCACCTGCAGGCTCGATTTGAGATTGGAGACTGGTTTCAGATGTGAGTGTACCGCACTGTATTCGGGCGTGTTTTGTCAGGTGAATTCGAAACCTTGTGGGGGCGTAATAGATGAAGAAGAAGGCAGTATTCTATATCCAATATCGAATACCACTTACAATCATAATTCTCGCTGCGCTTGGGTTATACACACAACGCCAGATAAAGTCATTAACGTCACATTTAGCAAATTCAAGTTAGAAAATCATACTGATTGTCTATATGACTTTTTACAAATTCATGATGGTAGAAGTTCGGCTAGTCAACTAATCGGTCGTTTCTGTGGAAGTACATACCCTAATGGCGGAAATATTTTATCGAGCCACAATTACTTATATTTTTGGTTTAGATCTGATCGAACAGTAGCTAAAGAGGGATTTGCTTTGCATTGGACTAGTGTAAAACCTTTTTATGGAGGCGAAATAGATGCAACTATCCACGGACATATCAGCTCTCCAGGCTCGCCCAGCAAGTACCCACCGAATCGGGATTGTTACTGGCACTTAACAACCAACTTAGGTAAGAGAATACAATTACATTTCTTTGCTCTTGATATAGAAAGTCACTCAAACTGTAGTTTTGATTATTTGGTGATTTATGATGGAGAACATACTTCGGACCCTCTATTGGATAAATTTTGCAATTCAACTCAACCTGCTCCAATCCAATCGGCCGGTTCAGAAATTCTCATCCATTTTCATTCTGATGCATACGGCTCCGGGAATGGATTCCAAATAGCTTTCGCACCTGTCGATGGGGTTCCAGGTTGTGGTGGTTACTATACGGTTGACAAAGGTGAAATTATATCACCAATGTATAACGATAAATATTTGAACAACTTATTATGTGAATATAGAATTAAAACAAGTCCAGAAACTAAAATTCGTATTAACATCAAATCTTTTCAATTGGAAAGGTCATTCAGGTGCAGATACGATTACTTGAAGATATATGATGGACCTACCTCTGAATCTCGACTCGTTGGAAAATATTGTGGTATTACATACCCGAAGTCATACACATCCACCTCTAATACTCTTTTCCTTCAGTTCAAAACAGATCATAGTATGGCGTCGGATGGGTTTAGGATAACGTATGAAAGCATTTGTCACAAAACTATAGTTGGGGACAGCGGAATTCTAAAATCTCCAGGATATCCTTTTAGTTACCCCAATAATAAAATATGCGAATATATAATCAGAACTAGGCCAGGTACAGCAATACTTCTGACATTCCAAGATTTTGATATCGAAGATAATCATTTTAATTGCCAGTATGATAATGTCGAAATAAGGGATGGATTAGACCGTAATGCTTCTTTATTAGGTATATTTTGTGGCGGCTCAGAACGTATACCTCCTGTTCAAACGTCGTCCATGAATTACATGTATATTCGATTTAATTCAGATATAAGCATATCTGGCACGGGATTCTATGCAAACTATACCACCATTGATGTCAAGTGCGGAGGAATTTATAAGGAGATGTCGGGTACAATTAATCACCCCTCTAAAGGCGATGCTTACAGTAATGATGAGTCATGTACTTGGCTTTTAATAGCACCGGAAGGAATGCGTATTATGTTAACATGGAATAGATTTGATCTTGAAGTTATGTCCGCTTGTTATAGTGACTTCGTAGAGTTAATTGAAATTGATAATGATAATTTGAATAATACAATAGGAAAGTACTGTGGCTTTTCTCTTCCTCCGGCAATAACAGTTGTTAGTAATCGTTTAATGATAAAATTCAAATCAGACCAGAGTATTACAGAAAGTGGTTTTTCACTTTCCTACGCATTTTTGGATGAAAATAGCCATTGTGGTGGTTTTTATGTTAAAACTCAAGGATACCTTTATTCACCAGGATGGCCCCGTCAATATGAGCCAAATCGAGATTGCAAATGGACTATAACCGTTCCTGTAGGTCAACAAATTTTACTTAACATTACTAATTTTGATCTTGAACGACCTTTACGTGACAAATGCGACCTTGGCGATTATTTAGAAATTAGAAACGGACGTTCAAATACCGCACCACTAATTGGAAAATACTGTGGAAATATTAAGCAAAAACAAATCATATCTACGGCTAATTCTGTTTACTTACATTTCCATTCCGATTTTTATCTCTCTGGAAGTGGATTTAAACTCGCTTGGGACGGCACGGTAAATGGTTGTGGTGGAACAGTAACTAGTAGTAGTGGTAGTATTTCATCGCCTAACTATCCAGATGATTATAATGAAAATGCTGAATGCTTTTATAAAATTGTTGTAAGCAGTGGATCACGAATTCTCATAAGCTTTTCGGATTTACAGTTGGAAGTCAGTGTAGACTGCACTGAGGACTACGTAGAAATATTCGACGGTCGAGACTTAAACTCGCCTAGCTTTGGAAAGTTTTGTGCAATGTCACCGAAACTTAATAATATACAAACTACGAGCAATATTGCTTTTATAAAGTTTCGTTCAGATTACTTGTTAAAGGCGAGAGGATTTCTTCTTAATTATGAGACAATTTGTCATGCCAATATAGTCGGTGATCATGGAGTTATCGAAAGTCCCGGTTTTCCAAATAATTATCCTACGAGTGCTAACTGCTCATGGACTATTACTGTTTCAAAAGGAAGTAAAATAAACGTCACTTTTACAGACTTTGACGTACACAAATTTTACAGGTCTTATTACTCGTCTTGGTGGAGACGTTCGAGAGATCCATTTCAAATGATAAGTCGCAACTCAGACGTTGGCTGTGATACAGACTATTTAGAAACAAAAGAACTTTCGGATACAATATTTACAAATAAATTTTGCGGTTCCGTAATACCTCCACAAGTACACACAAAAATGAACTCCTTACAAATTATATTTCTTTCTGGTGTTTATTTTTCTAACAAAGGTTTTCGTCTGGAGTGGGTCAGGTCTGGTTGCGGTGGATATATACGAAAACGATTTGGCACCCTAAAAATAGAAAAAAGTGCTATACTTCCCGGAGAAATGGAATGTGAATGGCTAATTGAATCTCCAGAGGGCACAAGCATTACTTTAACTATTTCGGAACTCGTTATGACTGAATCTTCAAACTGTTCAATAGACGCATTAGAAGTTTACAATGGCCAAAGTGTTTCTGCTCCTCTTATTACAAAAATATGTCACAAAGGTATATCTGCAGCATCATCAACGGGAAATTTAATGTACGTTAAATTTGTAAAAAAATCTTCACATCGAAATGTATTTTTCACATCATTGTATGATTCTTCTAGTGCTGTTTGTGGTGGTAAGATTGAATCTCCATCTGGGTGGCTTTATTCTAAGAATTATCCTAAAAACTATGATAATCAATTGGACTGCATTTGGTTTCTGACAGTGCCTATAAATCATCGAATTGAATTAAATATAGTGAGTCTCGATTTATATAAAGGCGATGATGAAGACTACAATTGTGATGATGAAATTACAATTTATAATGGGCACAAAATAATTAATTCAACCTACACGTATCGTATATGCCCTGATACAAATGTGACTCAAATAGTATCCAAAGATAATAATCTAGTATTGCAATTCATTACGAATAGTTATGGCACAGCCAAAGGATTCAAAGCTAATTTTACTATGACTTGTGGATCTGTTATTGAAGCTGTTAATGACGGTATCATAAAAAATGATAAATACATTAGCCATTTGACCAAAAATTGTACATGGACTATACTTGCACCTCAGTTAGACCAAAAAATAAAACTAACAATAACACATATGTCAATACCACAAAATAATATAAGTAACAAACGTTGTCCTCTTTCTTTTCTCAAAGTATTTGATGGGAACGATGACAGCGCACCTCTTATCGGTGAATATTGTGGTCGTGTAATTCCAGCTATGTTAGTAAGTCAAGGTAGTGCAATTACTATTCAGTTTGGAACTCATTCGAATACTATTGATGGTCATTTTTCCGCACATTATTCATCGCTGACTACTGCCTGTGGCGGACACTTGACTTCAGAAGAAGGGAATATTGCTTCACCAAACTATCCTCTTTCGTATCCAGTTAATGCAGACTGTGAATGGATATTAAGCACATCTCCAGGTAATCGAGTTTACATAACATTTGAAAATTTTGATTTAGAGTATTCCGAAGGATGCAATGAAGACTACTTGGAAGTGCGTGAAAACAATGGAGGTGGTGAGCTTCTAGGCGTGTATTGTGGAAATATTATCCCCTCAAATACAACTGCTGCTACAAAATTGTACATAAAGTTCCATAGCAACAATAGAAATGCTGGTCAAGGATTTGTTGCGCGCTATGGCTTTCTTCATGGTAATGAAATAATTAATCTAGAAGCTGGAGAAATAGCATCTCCTCTGTATCCCAATCTATATGAAGGTTTTGGTGATTATACCTGGCGCATAATAACTAACGGATCTGACAATATACTTATTAGTATAGACCATTTAGAAATACACCAACGCGAGGATTTCTGCATCAGTTACTTGGTTATATATGATGGATACGATGATGATGCGCCGGTGCTTGAAAAGCTTTGTGGAATACTTACCAGTACATTACCGACAAAAAATTTAAGAACAAATTCTAATGTTGCTTATATAAAATTGGTATTGGACGTTTCTAATACAGGGTCTCTATTTCATTTACAATGGACTAAATCTGACAGAAATATAGAAATTGAAGAAACTAAAGATAAAATTAACTGTGGATCAATCATCACGGAACTAATTTTACCCAACGCTACAACAACATTCCATTCACCTAATTATCCTCAAGAGTATGCAGATGAATTAAATTGTGAATGGGTTTTTAAAAGTCTACCTGGTCGACATTTAAGATTATATTTTGATGAAATTTCACTTGAAGAGACTTCAGCGTGTTATGCTGATTACATATCTATATATTCATCAAACAATTTAATTAACTGGTCACCTATAAAAGACCATATTTGTTTATCCGAAAACATACAAAAGTATATAGATTCCTCGTTATACATGAAAGTTAATTTTAAAACAGATGCATCAGTGTCTCGTAAAGGCTTTCAAGCTAGAGTAAAATCGATTTGCGGTGGACCTGTAATGGATCAATCAGGATCAGTTACTGTCACGTGGTTAGATTTGAGAAATATGAACAATGGATCACCATTCAGATGCAATTGGACAATAAAAGCAAGACCTGGACGAACCATAAAGTTAAATTTTGACCATTTTAATATAACTAATAATGAAAAAGAATGTACAAAATATGTTATTTTGCGAAATGGAGAATCTTCTGAAGCACCATTATTAGGTAAATATTGTGGTTATGATCATGAGAATAGAGACAATATAATATCATCTAGTAACGCAATTTATGTAACTTATGTTACAAGACTACCCTATTTTGTTCTAACAAAGACTTTTGAAAACTTTAGATTACATTATGAAGAACAAAATATTGAGTGCGGTGGTACTACGCGTTTAGATTCTATTCATAATTGGGAAATTATTTCATCGCCTAATTACCCATCTATTCCCATTCCATACACTGAATGTGTTTGGAAATTTGCTGCTCTACCTGGAGAAATTTTAAAAATCGATTTTATAGATCGATTTGATTTGGAGAGAGACGAATCCTGTTCACAGGAGTTTGTTGAAATTCGAGATGGCTCTTCAGAACAATCGCCTCTAATTAAACGTGTGTGCAATGAACGGCCGGAAACAATTAAAACAAGTAATAATTATTTGTACATAAAATATAGTACTCAAGTGGCTGATCCAAGAGATGGATTTAAGGCAAATATATCGATTTATTTATGTGGTGGTACCATAATCGGTAATTCTGGTTTAATAACATCTCCAAATTACCCCAGTTTGAATCTAAATTATGGAACAGTATGTATATGGCATGTGATGTCTACTGCGCGCAATATGATCCAGTTTCAATTTAAAGATTTGAACCTACCAGAGTCTGAATCTCCATGCGCAACAAAAATTATGATTATGGAGAAAATACCGGCAAACGACACGGTAACAATATTAAAAACTATCTGTGATACTGATGGGGTTGAAGATATTAGCGATCCAATTGAAACTTTTACCAATGAGGCAATAATACAACTTCATATTAATAAACCTAGCAAATATACTCAAATTTCTAATCATAGAGGTTTTCAACTTAAATTTAATTCTTCGAGACCATCATGTGGTGGTGTCGTAACGGCACCTGAAGGTTTTTTGACTACTCCAGGCTATCCGCGTAAAAGTACATTAAGATATTGTCAATGGGTAATCATAGTACCGGATAAGACACGCAGAGTTCGATTAGAGCTTATCGATAGTGACATAAATAGTCAAAATATAGGTTTTTATAACGATAATACTTTCCGAACACTTATACAACATTTGTCTAGTGAAGAAACATCCCGTACACCACAATTCATTGAGTCTACAGGAAATAAAATGGCATTATATTTATTTGTAAAACAAAATGGATTGCTTCATCGCTTTAAAGCAAAGTTTACTTCAAATGAAGAAGCATTATGTGGTGGTGAACTCAGTGGATTAACTGGACGACTGGAATCCCCCGATCTTGATAGATCTTACACATGTGAATGGGAATATAATTATGTAGATAATGCGGTTAACTTGAATAACTCGCTTCAATATAATTCTATTTACCTAAATATAAATATTACCTCAACGTCTACAGGAGGTCTGTGTAGATATGGTGATTCCATTTTAATTATTGAGACCCTTGCTGGAAAAAAATCGGCATTGTTTTATAAAAAAATGTGTGGTAATAGCACCGATGTTTCTTTTAGGTTACCTTCGACCTCTTTACTTTTAAAGACAGTAAGAAATTATAAATATTTTCTCAATTTTCAATTAGAGTGGCATGTACAACCTTGTGGAGGCGTTGTACATATAGGACAAGATATAACTAATATTTACAATGGTCCAATTAATAACACCGATACTTTAGATTGCGGCTGGATTCTTGTAATACCCTCTGGTATTCGATTAGAAATTAAATTGGAAGGTTCTTTCATATTAGGCTGCGCTGATGAATACTTGCAAATTAGTCCAAGTGGTTTAGACCAATTAGGTCAAGTGATAGGCGATTACTGCAGGGACAAAATGCCTAGTAACCCACTTAGTACATCATTCATGTATACACATATTCAGTATCATTCAAAGGCTAAAAACTTCACAAATATAAAAATCACTGCTAGGACTGTAACTGACCAATGCGGCGGTATTCTTTCAATGTCGGATCGCGTTTTTGCATCACCTAATTATCCCAAAGGATATCCTAATAACATAGAATGTACGTGGGAAATTCAAGCTAACTTAGGTAACAGAATATCTTTGCAATTCGTGGACCGTTTTGCTATAGAAGATACCACAAACTGCACTAAGGACGTTTTAATTATTTATGATTGGAAAGATAATATTTACGAAGAAATAGCTAAAATATGTGGTCGCCGCCTAATAAATGCACTAAATTCCACCAGTAACAAAATGAAAGTTACATTGCGTACAGATGCTTCTACACAATTAGATGGATTTAGAGCCCACTGGAAGCCTATATGTGGAGGAAAGTTTATAGCTACGGAAAGAAAACAATATATTTACAGTCCAGGCTATCCTTACGAATACTCAGCGTCTTTATATTGCGTTTATGAAATATCAGGGTCAGGAAATAAAGTATCTTTGATTTTTCAAGAATTTGAGTTTGAAGGGACTTACCCGGAGTGTCGATTTGATAATGTTACGATAATTAGTGCTGAGAATGATTATTTATATGAGACATATTGTGGTAAGGAGATGCCAAAACCAATTCATACTTTTTACAATTTAAAAGTAACCTTAAAAACAGACCCATACACCCAAAAGAAAGGGTTTAAATTGTCATATTCTCTGTATACTTGTGGTGGAATCGTGAAAGAACCTACTGTAATAACGTCGAATTCTGTAGGCTCGTATGACAGTAATATGAATTGTTCGTGGATCATAGAAGCTCCAGAAAATAAAATAGTTGTATTTAAATTTATACACATATCGTTGGAAAATAACATGGAGTGTTATAATGATTATATAGGAATATTCAATGGAAAAGAAATAGATTCGACTAAACGAATAGCTTTATTATGCGGTTTTCTCAATTTAACGAAAACAATCAGAAGTGATGGAAACACAGCTTTATTGCAGTTCGTGAGTGATAGTAGTTTAAACTATGAAGGTTTCAAAGTTGTAGTATTCTTCAGTTACTCAGAATCGGTTGGCTGTGGAGGTCGTGTCAATCTGACATCAGAATCAACTCAAATTATAAAATCACCCCTTATAGGTGGGAAGGTAGTTTATGAAAATTACTTGGATTGTCATTGGGATGTAATAGCTCCAATTGATCAAGTTATAAAAGTTGAATTTAAATCTTTCCATATATCACCGTGTGCAAATGTCAATCAAACAGCATTAGGTTTCAGTAAATGCGATTGTGATGTATTCGAACTCAGAGATGGAGTTAACCCAGACAGTACGATTATTGGGAGATATTGTGGTCACACTATACCACCGCAATTAATTTCATCACGTAATGTACTAAGTATGAGACTATCAACTGATGGCGAAATAAACAGTTCAGGTTTTGAAGTACTATTAACATTGCAAAGATCTATTTGTAAGCAATCTACGATTTCTGTAAGTCATTCGGTACAGCGATTGACTTCTCCTGGATATGAAAGTGGATCCATTCCACGCGGATTGCATTGCACTTATGATTTAGATACAAGCCTGGAACCATACTCTACAGTGCAAATTACTATTCATAATCTAGACATTGAACCTAAAATTGGAAACGTATGTGACAAAGATAAACTTATTATAATTGGCCATTCTAAACCACATAATGCCACTCTTGGTCAAAATTTCACTATGGGTGAATATAAAGATGATTTTTTTTCTCATACGTATTTTTATGAAGAAACAGTTAATTTTCCAACAAAATTTGAATTGTGTGGTCTCATAAGATCTGTAGATTTTTATGTTCAAGGCAGTATAAGAATTAATTTATTGACTTCACCAGAAAGTGTTTTACAGCAGCACAGGGGTGTCGAATTAGAGGTAAAGTATTTGGGATTTTGTGGTAGAAATTATACTGGAACACACGGTAGAATACAGTCTAGCTTCGAAAATAATTTTGAAATGTCACAGCAACGTGATTGCTTTACTCTTATTACAGCTCCCATAAACCATACGATATCGGTTTATTTAATAAATGTGGTGCCGGAATATTTCGACGATAATGTTTTCTTAAAAGTATTTGATGGCAACAATACAAACTCAGATGTCCTGTTAAATTTACAAAAAAATTACTATGATACACCACTGTTTTCGACTGGTCCTTATTTACTCTTTCATAACAGAGCAAACGGTTATAATATGGTTACATATGATGTGTATTACGTTACAAGCGATCGAGGACAAGGTTGTGGAGGAACAATATATAATGAATTTGGTAAACTTAATAGTCCTTTATACCCACAAGTTTTTCGTAAAGAAAGTACTTGCCAGTGGGACATTGAAACTCCCGTTGGGACCCGTGTAAAGTTACATTTTGCCGTTTTTGATTTAGGAATAGCTTGTGATAAAAACTATGTTGAGTTACAAGACAGAAGTGGGAATTCGCTCGGCCAATACTGCGAGGAAACTCCCGCAGACCATATTAGCACCGACAATTTTATCAGAATTTTATTCGTTACAACGAGAAATAATGGTGGTACAGGTTGGGCTGCATATTTTATAGGTATTGTCTAAAGACCATGATTTATATTGTGCCTATAATAATCATAGTTTTTGTATACTCAATGACTGAATTTTCGCATTTGAGATTCTTGTAATAATTAGAAATAAGAATTAAATTTATCCTGAAAGTATTTACACATATTATACAAAGCAAAATGTAGCGTTTTGTTGGTTTCCATTTTTTAACTTTATCTTTATGGATCATCCAGCAATAGTCCGGGATTATATTAACTCACTGGCCTTATTTCCATTTCAAACTTTGACAGAACTGTTCGCCTGGTCCCTGGACTTCACGCGTATGATCTCCGGGCGACCTTATTTTATAAATTATAGATTAAAACCTTAAGAAACGGCCTATAAAATAAAAAAATACAATTTCAATTCTGACTCCTACATTAATAAATTAGCGTGTTAAAGCAAACATTCATCTTTTCATCTTTATATTAGAAATATAGATGAAAAAAATGTGACACGATACACTAAAACATAGCTTATATTTTGAATATACTTGTTAATGTGTACAGATGTTGTAATACACGTAATATAACGTTTGATATGAAATTATGCAAACAATATTTTACATTGCAAAGCTACATTACTTGTTAGTAATACACGCAGTAATACATACATACATGAGTTATATAATTTAAATGTTAAGTATTTCTTAAAGTAAGTAATCAGGTCTTTTGGAAATGTATATAACTTGGAACTTTGGAAATGTATAGTTTGATAAACTATGTAAAGTAAAAATGCTGCATTTCTATTGTATTTACCTCTCTTTTATACATATAGTGTGAGCAAAAATATACATGCAAAACCCGCCTTTTCGTATTACAATATCATTGAACCAAAATATAAAAATTATCATCGATCTATTACATGAATATAATATTGTTACAATTTTACTATTTGTTCAAGCTTTTTTAAAGAATTTTATTTGCGTCATCTCCTGTTATGTATAATTAAATTGATTGTAAACATAATTTGTTTTATGGAATAAACTATATTGTATTTTTAATTTGAGTGTTTCATCTGTAGTTTAATTATTCATATTTTACTGTTAAAATATATAATTTGCTTACAACCTTTTATATGTCACTACTAGCCTCAGGTATCCATCCACATCTAGAGAAGGCCTGGAGCATATTCCATGCTGCTCCAATGTAGGTTGGCTGAGAGATGTACAGGGAGGTTGATGATGATTAGGATTTTTTAATTTAATCAAAGTGTAATTACAATTAGTGATTTCACTACATTTTTATCGACTTCAAAAAGATGGAGGATCGCAGTTCGGTTGTATTTTTATTTTAATGTCTGTTACCTCATAACTCCGTCATTTATTAACCGATTTGGAAAATTCTTATGATTGCGATTTGTTGCGATTGAAGTCGGTCGTTTTTATCGTGTTTAGCGTACCTATCGGTTATTTCTAAAGTATTCTTAACCTTATTTCTTTCCTCTTATTCCCATTTTCCTTCACCTTATTCTCTACGCATCTGACTAAACTACAATTTTTCAGAAAATTCAAGGTTTAATGATACTTTAAAGTTATTAAATAGATGCGCAAATGTAAATTTAATTCATTAATTGGCCTCAAGCCCTCAACAATTGTCAAGATTGCTAGGACTTTTTTATAAAAGTTGTGAGAAGACATTGCATTTGACCTACGGGTACTTTCACTTTTGTCCAATTAACTCTTCGGGTTTAGGTTTAACGCCAGAACACGTTTTTATTTTTAAGCTATTGCATAGTTTTTATCGCGGGCTTTGACGCGGCGACCGAATCAAGAAATTCCATAACGAAAATAAAACCTAACAGCTTGGCCGAGCGTTCGCTTAATTCGATGTAAAAAAGTAAACCGAACGTAATTTATCCGCTTAATACGAAAGCCAAACCAAATTGATATCGATTCTTAAAGGCATAGCGATAAGGTTGGTAATTGAATAAAATGAAAAATCTTTATATTAGGTATAGAAATAAGTTTCCTGAGTCACATTTTATTTTGAGTTTTAAAGGTAACGAAATATGGTTACTTATCTTCAAATATGATAATATATTTAAATTTTTGGATCTTAACCGCCAACGTTTAAACGAAATCGGCTTAAATCCGTAAACGCTATTGGGGGTTCATTTCGACAAGCAGATTTAAAAAAATGCTTAATATCAAAGAAAAAAAAATACTGCATAAATAAATAAATAAACTGCATAAATAAATAAAAAAAATAAATTATAATTGCATAAGTTGATAAAAAATGCTATGCAATACCACGCTTTACCACGGCAGTCTCCGAGTGCCACACGTATTTACTTTATTTTTAATCTCATCCAATACCAGCACTCTATATGATTTTTTTGACATATTTAATATAATGACAAAAAGCATATTTTCTTTAAACAAATTGATTAATTCCTTATATTCAAACTTGTTGTGAAAAATATACACCAATAAAAAATCTGTTATTTTTTTTACTTTTTAATCGTTCCCCTATCTATGCTTATACATATACTGTACAAAAAGTATCGCGAATTTTGAGTATTTTCAAAAAATATTTATTTATTCGTGAATATCTATTTTGTCCCCT
>DWJS01000013.1:0-19147 GCA_018248975.1 Codatractus imalena | reverse complement strand
GAAGTATTTGAGGAGAATGATTAGGCGATAAAGACCTAGTGTGTTTGCAGGCAATTGTGTACGCTTACTTAGTCTGGGGTTCCCTTTTTTAAGAGAGGGCTAGCAGTTGCGTTTAAGTAGTCACTGCACTTCTTCTGCACGGAATTTTACTACCATGCTCCTTCCTATGCGACGATAGTCATAGTTTCGTCCACTTTGGTCTAACCTTTTAAGGTTTAATAATGTGGCCATAGTGCATCTCTTTATCACAACCATTCAAATAAAAACAAAATAGCGTTTCCATAATCAAACTTCTATCGAATTAAAACAATGGTTTTTGGCTATTAAATAATGTTACTTACTAACGCCATCTATCGACAACAAGTGGAAACATACGTAAACTGATAGAATTTTTATGGTACATTTATAGTGGCCGTTATTTTTTATGTATGATTTATTTATAGCCTGATGACGTCACGGCTTTCGATGATCATAGTTTAGGTGGGCGTAGCTCAGGGCTGCGCGCGCGCCGATCTTGACCGTTACGTGAGAATATTTATGAGATACTTTGTGACATACTGTAATATACTTTTATTATCTAATACTAGTTGGTGATCAAGGTTGGTGTTCGGACCGGTTTTCCGCAATTTTTATCGATGATTAATATAAGCCTTTAACACATATTTTTGGACATAGTAAATTTAATACATTTTTTTAAATTTATGCCCAATTATATTCCTGTCTTTGTTAAAATAACGTTTTTTTTAGTTACGGTATCAATGGTTCAAATAAAGGAGTAACGTAATCGCAGCCTCAGTATTAATATTTATAAACATTTTGAGTTCATTGAAGTCATATGAAAGTAGTTTTTTTATTTTTTTTATTTGTATATTTATCGATAAAAATGTATGTGTGTTTTTATAACAGAATTAAAAAACTAAGTATTTAAGAATATCTTTGAAGAACTTTGTATACATGCGAAAGTTTTAAAGGTTATTTATTAAAGTCTACACAATACTACGGTCTGCTGCGTTTTGTCCACGATCGGCTTCGGTGGTCCCCGCGGTCCCCTCCGCCATATTAACATTACCATCAGAGCATCACATCTTGACACTATACTATATAAACTTAACGGGCAATACACAGTACATCTTACTTCAACAGCCCTTTACTAATTAAGGATATGAAAGTTTAGGAGAAAAATGGGGTCAATGAAGTTCATTTCAAGTGTGTTTCCTTTATAGAATTGAAATAAAAACAGAACCTGCATTGAATGATTCAATTTTGTATTTAATTAAAGTAGTCTATCTGATGATAATCAATCGCAAATAGAATTGGAGTTAACTATTCGTATGTTTAGTCATAGATGCGTTGCATCCTTCAGATCTGTTGGATGCCTCTTGCACTGCTTTTTACAGCAGAAATAATAGTGGTGCCGCCGCAGTCAACCCTTTAAGGTTTTTACCATCTTTAATATTAGGTATATGAGTATGCTAATGAATTAATTATACCTAATTACAATAGGATCTCCCCTTATAGACGTGGAATCGGCCGACGCATCGTATGATACGATCGACATCTGTATTCTTTTGTCATACATAACCGGCTCGAACCGATTCTACTTCAATGTGTGTGTGGAGGTCCATACATACATACATATATTTGGAAGAAAATATATAGTGAATCTATATTAAGGTCGTAGGTTTGCGAAGCCCTTCTTATCCCAAACACGTATGTTTGAAAAACTAGTATGAGAATATTGAAAGCGAAAATAATGTTTTTTATCCTAAGTGCAAAATTATTGCTAACGCAGAACGATTTAGTGAGTTGATTGTTTTTTAAATACTCTATATAAACGTGTCTTATCAATACTAGACCCACATACATACACACATTGGTATTTAATTAATCAGTGTTCCAATATCGTAGCCACATAGCTCAGTCGTTGCGGTAGAATGAAAACAAATGTTAGATAAAGTGACAATATTCGCATACAAGACATTTTGGTAAACAACGTTTAAAATTCCTACGCGTCTTCATTTATAATTTAAAAATCTCATTTGAAGCTGAATGGCTCTCGGGAGTGTTAAAATAATTTATCGTGCATTAATCAAGATTTAATTCGAATTGTGAAGAAGTATTTACTTTAATTGCTCGTAAACTTGTACGTAAAATATCTGGTGGTTCGCGAATTTTATTGAGTGTAAGTGTCAGCCTGGTTATTTATGCAGTGCGCTTAATTTTTTCCTTACTCAAATTTGTTTCGGGTTTTTGACAGAGGATAATCTTTGTAATCTTTGCTGTTATCTCGTAAGCAGTTATTTAAAGAACTTATAGCCAGGTAGAATTGACATCTCGCGCCGGAGTACCAGGTTCGATTTCAAGACAAATAATCTCTGACTTTGTTATGCAACTCGTGCGAGACTTACAAACTATTTATCACCTAATACATACTAGTGCGTAGCTATGCTTCTCTTATGATTTTCGCGCATATACCCCTTTTCGTCCGCCGATCTGTCGTCTAAACATCATAAGTTTTTACTCGGTATTTATTAGTAATGTAATAATTAACTAACTTCTTTTCTGAGGAAACATATAAAACCTCCTGCGTCCTTGCGTCATCTGCTATAAACGTCTTTGTCCATATAAACCCAAATATAAAATCGTGACATATCGGGGGACACACGACCGCTTATATTCCGGATAAGCATCTACACTATACGTTCGCGACAAAACTAGTTATTTGAAGTTTACCAAACGCCCGAACACGTAGGTGACCTACTCGTAGAAGCGACTTGAACAGGCAATGTAGGTATTAGACCAACTCAAAACTAACCGGATTTGAGATAAAATCGGACAAATTTATAATTTAATAAGTCAATGACCCGACAAGGATTCTTCGTATGCTGATGACTCTGTACCAAGAATCGACTTATTACCTGTATGTAATAAGTAGTATGCAACTATTATGCAATCTGGCTGAAGAATACCCAATAAATGTTGCAGATTATTTTTTTTATTCCAATTAATCTATCCAAAACCAATAAATCCTTATTTTCAAAAGTAGGAAACGTCTCTTGAATTTAATATAATCGACGCTACAAATTACATTTCGCTACATGTCTCAGCTCATCCAATTTGTAATATATTGGACGACGCTGGCATGCAAAGCTTTGTTTCTGGGTCAATTGGGCGTGGAAGGACGTAAGGGAATTATTAATATTGATTAATACACCCTAGCCGGACATACGTCTCGAGAGTTTGACCCTTGGTTAATTTTTAAGGCGCTCACACGGTAATGAGAAATTCAGAAGTCTGGCTTGTCCTTTAGTTCTGTGAAATAGAAAGAAAAACACTAGCAGGTCTTATCAGCGCTACGAACACTGTAAAAATATTATGAGACGCTTTCTACACTCACAGCCCCACACTAGGATTACCTGTACCGTTGATGCCTCCTTAATACCATTAGGGGACCAGATTTAGACAGCAATATTTTATGAGCCATTTTGGACGCTAGATCATTTTATTCTCAATTACAGTACTCCGTCTGGTCGTAAGGCATTATGTATTATTTAAATTTTTACTATGTGCAGTCTAAAAGTCAATATACGTAATAAACAACAAATTTAAATAAAAAGATTCGAAAATTTCATTTTAAATGAAACAAACACATTATAAAATATTTATAGGTAAATAAATTTAGCAACTGAATATAATAAAAAATATTTAATATATAAAATAATTATAATTTAGTATATTAAGCAGTGATCTTAACAAATTACAACTCACATCAATCACTATTTCTTAGGAAAACTCAAGAAATAAGTTTCCCGCGGCTTCGTGTCTACCAGGGTTCCATAACTAAAAACATCTCTGTTTTTCTAACGTATAACAATTTTCAGACGGAAACAGTCATCAGGTGTTTTCATTCGGAAGTATAGACAGACACGTTTTCCGAACGAAAATAACGTTTAAAAAAGTTAAATGGCGATTTGTGCCAAACGTAATAGTTCAACGCTCTCTGTCACATTACAGCCAGGTGTGAATTCACGCACGTTCCTACATACGAGCTACAGCTGAGTCCAGACTGTTCTACACTTCTAACAATGCGGACTAAGCATGCTTATGAGAATACAATCCCAAATAAATTTGTCTAAAACGTAATCCTTACAAAACTACAAATAATCTGCTAAATAATGTACCTACATACTCGTACTTGAATTCAAGAGAACTGCCCAAAAAATAGGCCCATGATGTCATATCCCTTGACCTATATTACGCAATCACATCCTCAAAAATTACTCGTCGACAGAGGGTTATTTACGGACGGGTAATATTAGTATTATACAATATTTATAGCGTATAAGAGACAAGTAAATACTTATATTTTTGTAGATCTGGTTGCTATGTTAATACTCGTATGTTTTGTGATTAATCAAGATCATAGTATAATAGCAGGTTACAAAAAATACTCAGTACATTGGCCGAAGTTAAAAATTATTTATATGAATTAATCAACCTTGTAGATACTTCAGATATCAAATAGGTACACAGTCACATAGCAGATTTATTACCTCACTAGTCTTCGCCCGCGTTCCCGCCTGGTATAAGATATGTGAGAATTTTTAAAATAATTTTCTTCTGGATAAGTGTACTGCGATATAATAACAACCTTCTGTTTTTATTATTATGTAAACTACATGTAAAATTGACGGACTTATAGCCAAGATAACCCTAAATTTAAATTGTTCTTCTTAATTATAGTGAGTGAACTGACGGAAAATTTAATGATTTATTATACGTGCAGTACGTATTAAAGTTCAAGGTCAAGGAGAAGCAATGAGTGAGCAACATTTCTGTCGACGAAACGTTAAGCACAGGCGGGTCGAGCACCCAATAACTTCGTCGGGACATTTCACTGAATCCCGAAATGAGCGATAAGCCACGTCGCACTCGAATAAAGCGGGGATACCAGTCAAAATATTGTAGAGTATCGCCTCGCGTGGCTTATAAAAACAATCGTTGTTAATTATCTTTACGAGGTGTGCGCCCGTGGGTGAACGCACCGGCGTGGCCCGCTTGGCCCGTCGCCAACTCTCACGGTAAACGCTCCTAATCACCGAGCTCTCGGCCAGTTAGTATGCTCCTGATAGCTTATAAACGCCTGGTACTCGTTAAACAATCGAAGCTACGATATCCGCGGTTGCGTCTAACGCACTGGATTCCTACAAATCGAGGTCGTACATTTCATAAATAATACAACAGTTGTCGTTTTATAAATATCGCATCTCTGCTTAGTGTTCGAAGCGAGTATTCGGTCTTCTCTGTACTCGGTAATTTTGTGAATGGAATTGATTCATTCAGGAAGACGTTGTTGCCTTAAAATTTATGAGACAATAAACAGGGAAGTATGTAAAAAACCTTTATTTTGTACCTTTTTACCGATAAACATAAATAAGCCATTTCTATAAATAAAGTTGCAATTATTATTTTTAAGAAGGACTACCCATTATCAGCTATGCAATCAAGAATTGATAAACATACTTCCGGCAAATATAACACTTTGAAGTTAAAGATTGTGCAATACTTGTCAGTTTTTGTAACCGCAGCGAGAATTACATTAGAGCGATAATATTCGTGTTATCGGTTATCAACCTGGCTATCTCGTGGTGCAGTGACATAGACCTTAGTTACCTCACCTTGCCTTCCGTGTACGTATAGGGATGCATGCTATATGAAAACAAAATAAAGTTACATTTAAACATTTAGTTATCTGTCATTTTTATGTAATACGTTGCCAGACTTCTTTTAGGCTTAGAATGTGGTTGGTAATTTTTGTAAATTCTGATCCATTTCTAGTTACGTTCCTATTCGATTTCACAAAAAGACGGCGAGATTTCGTATTTTTGTACCGTCGGCGAAATATCAAAGTTGTTTTAGGTATACGCACGGTGGAATGTTATTGCTTACGGTCGGCGGCGCAGTTGACACACGAGCAAGCGTAATCGCACGCCACAATCGTCTTTTATGTGAGGAGTAGAGTGTTTATAATGGCGTACGCGACATTGATAAGCCGAGGAAAAGTGGGCGCGTGTACCAGGCCACCACGAACGTCAAGATGTTGATAAAGCCAGCGTCTACGAACCCATTGCCGAACATTTGACGTTTCCGCCTAGACGGCCGCGACGACGTGAGGTCACGATTATGTTGCGTAATCGTATTTTTGCGATTCACTGCATACATTTGCAAAAGGAAATTGATGACAATGGCCAGGTACATTATATTTCTAGCTTTGAACGGATGTTTCGCATTCCTTAAAGCTTCCACAAGTTACAGGTATTTATGAGTCACAGGTTCGCTCGTCGATGAACTCCCGGCTGAACTCGCCAGTTATTTAGTGGATTTTAATAGCATTCTTAAACACACCATCACATGCAGCTAGTTATTAATTTATCATCACCAATGCTTTTACGCATAAGTATAACTATAAAATCATTGTAAAGACATACAACGCAACCCATAACCCATAACATTAACAAAAATGGAAGAGGAACAAACAATTTCGGACCCGCATGATAAACAATTCTATTGAAACTGTAGAATATATTAAACTATCCTAACCAGTTGACGGTCAGACAATTTCGCTTAACAATTTATACCAAAAACTAGAATAATAGAGATCAAAATTGTATAAGTGACCAAAATAAAGTATAACAAACAATATATCGTAGATATGAGGCTTGGTCGAAGAGCGCACTGACACACCATAACTATTCAAGCCAATTTATGTAAATAAATAAATAAATTACTTTTGAAATGTCTTTATGCGAAACGCGTTAACCTATGGTTATATGGAGTAAAACCTATAACTTCTGAGCAGAGAAATATTAAGACATAAAAAATAACTCCGCGCGGACCTTCGAGCGAGCTTTTGGCTTTTATGCTGAAGAAATAAATATATTCAGGGCTTGGAGTTTTAAAGTTTAAGTTCTTTGGTTAAAACTTGTATAGAAATACTGATACCAGATCTTTTAGAACGCTAATTTAGAACGTTAAAGTGGTTTTATTCTTGATTGCAAATGCTTGCCTTGTGTTAAAATAAACAAAAAGTAGTTGCACGGATCTCCACCCATGTTGATGAAGTAATGATGAGTGCGAAGTAAGTAGAACAAATCACCCCGAGTGTGGACTTATAATGACGGACGTCTAATGTTCATTGCTTTGTCAACGAGCTGACTTCAAAGATATTGCTCGTAATATTAATGACTGCCAAGAAATCTTGTAACGCCACATCTCTTTTTTGATTAACTACGAGCAAAAAATATTATCATCCTCGCACGGCTTGCGGTCCCGTGAAGGGCTTTTCATTTTTTATGCATGAACTACACATTTTCCGGGTTCATAGAAACCCTATTACTATAGTTCATAGGATCCATGTAACGTGATATAAAACCATCTATAATATGCTATATTGCTATGATATATTAATATGCAAGTCTTAGTCTTAATCTAAGATTTAAATTATATTCTTGTAAGTAATTACCAAAGGACTTTTAATATTCTTTATGCATTTAACTAAACAATAGTTCTCTAATCGTACTACTCGATAACGATTGATCAATACTGGTCGCAGTAACCACAGGGTTCTCAACCCTGCCCCAAGGGCAAACTAGCAACATGATAAGTGGTTACGGTAGTGCAGTTCCGATAATTGGGCATTATTTTCCCACTATAACAGGTGCTAGAAAAACAAAATAAACTTCTCAAGTTGAAGCTCAGCGCATTTGAGAAACATCGTCTGGCTGTGAATCAGTGTTTTGAACTCTTGTACATTTTACTTACACATCATTTCACGAACACGAACTTTTTATCGTAACATTTCTCCGAGGTATTTCAGTTCGAGTGCATTTGCCTCTGTCTCAGCCCTTGGTTTTTCTAGTCTGCTTCATTTTATCTTGTTATTTGTCCGCTATAAATCGTCTATATAAATCCTATTACAAAGGTAAGCGTCCTAGCTTGATGAGTCAGAGGCACACGCAGCGGCCATAATGCTTTAATGTATTGGAATATTTTTTTACGTTATTGGAGTAAGCGAATGACCACTTGATATATTAGCCACAAGTCTTGGACATCCATAACAAATCTCAAATAAAAGAACTGTCATCTGGCGGTATGCACATTGCAACTCCAATCATAACAAAAAAACGTACGCATCAAATAGAACTACTTTTTTCCAAAATGATAGGCTTAAATGAAGTAAAATAAGTAACATAATGTAACTTATTTGTTTTAAAAGCCATTCAAATATTGTCTGTCTTGTAAATCGTAATTTTAGGTTAACAGCGCCATCTGTTAACAAAGTGCAGAAAAATTGGTGAGATTACACCGCGTACATCTTTGTACATGACGGTAAGGCATGTATACTTATAATATGTTTGATTGGGTGTATAAATAAGTATTCTCAAGTTTTAATC
This sequence comes from Codatractus imalena, assembly GCA_018248975.1. Lineage (NCBI taxonomy): Eukaryota > Metazoa > Arthropoda > Insecta > Lepidoptera > Hesperiidae > Codatractus > Codatractus imalena. The sequence goes on along the minus strand of DWJS01000013.1, from coordinate 10,694 downwards.
AATCATAACGACACTTTGGCATCGTAGTAAGACTTGTATGTGTTTTTAATGTCGTATGTGACATTCGATTCTTAATCAAAAAGGTTTATAGTAGCTATTCGTAATTTATGTTTGTAAATAGTTCTGTCAAAGTAATAAGATAATAGAATAAGATAAAAAAAACCAATAACGGATGATGGAAAAGAGTACTGATGATCTTTATACGACCTCTTACATTTTGAATTATTACTAAGTACACTCTTATCAAGACAGGCCAGGCCACCTTTCTTAAAATAAAAATATTCAAAATCGGTTCACCTGTTTGGGAGTTTATGACCTTTACACCTGGGTTTAAATTTTGTAAAAAATTGCTTAACTTAAATTAATACTCGACGCCTTTTACCAGGGTTGCATCAAAAACCGAATATAACGTCAACGTACCGAAAATGATTCTATTTTGGAGATCACCGCACCCAGTAGGTACTTTGACGTCTGACGCCTTAGGTCGAATTTTATGGCTGTTGCATCTCAGGAGGTCTCAAAATTTAATCAAATTTCAACCCTAACGGCTCAATAATGCCAATCACATAACGCGCGTTTGTGAAATGAATCTTATAAGTAATTTACGTGTTATTATTACGCATTTGATTGCTCCCGAAACATTTGATTTTCGTCCTTTTCGTAAATTTTTGCTCAAAATAACAATTTGTTAACATTTACAACCATTATACTGTAAATGCTTTGATCGTCGATAAAGGAGACATATTTATAATTCGTTTAGTTTTAAGAACATAAAGTAGACATTTTATATCATTTTATGTAATGCGTCTCAAGTAGAAGATTATTTCACAAAGAACTAAATTGAGCGACCTCTTTATTTTTTTAGTATTACGCAACACGAGTCGTTTTTTTTATCATAGAATAATGTAATCATTAAAATCCAAGTTGGGAGTAAGGTTGCCCAGACAGGGTGAACAAACAACGTAACCAGACCCTTTCATATATTTTTTTAATTCAACCGGGCGTCCGATCCCGAAACCTTTAGTGCAACCATCATAACCACGATGCCACTCGCTCCTCACAACACGTAGTCAGTACAGATATTTGTTTATTCACAGGCTCACAGCTCAATCTCCGCCACCACAGAACCTTGTTTTTCTTTAGTAAAATATTTCATCATTGTACCGCGAAATATTCAATTTAATTTCCGTTCGCAACAATCTCAAAAGTTTATATTCTTTTTGGTGGATTGCTGGACCCTTACTCGGGCAGTGCCGACATTCCGCGGAAGCATAAGGTATGCGCCGACTTGTAGCATACCATTGCAATGATCAGTTTCAAAAGGTGAGTGAATTAGTAGAATTGTAGATAATATAAATTGTTAAGTAAACATTAGAATTTTCATAATTGTATAATGTACTATAATATCTATAACAGTGTATAATTTTCTATAATTTACATAACTATGTGCATGACTCAGAGGTCGCCGTAATAGACACGCAAAGGTTACAGGTTCGATTCCCAATCAGACCGACATCTAAATGATGAATTTGGAATTCTGTTCTGTCTGTGGGTAAGTACACCATTCCATCTGTGTACTTACTATTGTATGTAATCCATGTATTACGTTTATAGTTAGTCGATAACACACCAGGGCAGACATTAAAAAGAATTTAACTGAATTCCGGTTCACCCTCCAAAATTTAGCCATTCATCAGCTTATAAAGGACGATTTTTCGTCTAGCTTTTAAATTTGACATTGACCTCCAAACATTCAATTGGTTGGTAGTTGAATAAAACTATAGTCAGTCCTTTACGCTTTATACCCTTCTTGTTTGCACAGACCTTATCTATAAAATATTAAATACATTTGAAAAGAATACAAGGGCGTGCAAAAAGTATATTCATTGGTTTTGTGCTAAACGTATTTTGGTTAAGCACGATTGAAACTCGAGTCGAATTTTAAAATTCGAACAGATTTTATGTTACCTTTATGTTACACGTATTGATGCTTTAGATTCGCACTAGTCGGTAACCGCCTCATAAGCCATCTGAGGCTGATAGGCATCGGCCTTGAGATTTCGACAATGACCCTACGCCGCACGCGCATTGCGTACGTTACAAGTTCAAGACCAAACCGTTGGTACTTCTAGACTAACCTTGATACGAGTTTGTAATAAAATACGAATATTGAATTTAAATATCTCAATCGCTTACTTCTCGACTAACCGGTACTTCCTATCGGTACTTCTAGACTATCCCTGACACGGGCTTGTAATAAAAGACGATTTTTTAATTTAAATATTTCAATCCAAGTGATTAATATTACGAACTTAATGCCGTCTTTGTATGATTATATGATTTGACGTCTAGTGTTTCTCTGTCGCTCATAATGATCTCGCTTTTGAAAGTTTAAACTATTTTTAATGGTAAAGTTAAGTAAGTTATTTGATCAAATGACACGTTATAAGTGAGATAGATCTAAGTCAGAAATGAAATGATATCCTCTTCTCATTATCCTTTGTCTAACAATATTTAGATTCTTGTTTCTGTAATAAGTGTACTTTGATTTATAAAAACAGATGGTCCATATTCAAAATGAAATAAGTAGATAGTAGTCGCGTGTAGCTACCCGACCTCATTCGTAGCACAGCCTGCTGCATTAATATCTGACCGAAACATATTATTATGAAGAAAAGAATTAATATTTGAGTGCACACTGCAAGCTGCAGTCACCGCCCAATTTGTTAGGTTCCGGCATATTGCAGCTCGTGTACTTTGCTGGCAAGTTTGAAATATGGCATTTTTAATAAGTGTGCTTAAGGCGTTTTTATACTGATAGATATGGAAAAATATTAATATATGAGAATATTAAAGAAACAATATGTGTGAAATCTTTACAAACTAAACAAGGAATCGATGCAAATAAAGTGATAGGTTCAAATCGTTGTGATAATTTTCTTTGATATATACATAAGAAACCGCACTATTAACTCGTATAAAATCACATAAAAATGTAGCGTGTTACTAAATATAATACATTTCATGCGAAGAGTAATTCCCGATAAAGTTAAAACAATAGATCTAGTTTATAGTGAACAATGTTCACAGGATTGTTGCAACAACAACGATAACTTTAGGACGTGTATAACAATCTTGAGGGAAGTGGCCTTTATTGAAAGTTGCCACGAGCGATACTGGGAACTGTTTATCTTTTATTTCTCTATTGATATGTTTATTGGCTCAATATGCTGGTCAAAGAAGATTTAGACTTCGAGACCATTATTTTTAATTCTGTGTCGCCCTAAAGATCACTAACACTTTTTAAAAATAAAAGGAAAGTAAGAAATCCCTAAAAAATGTCAAAGCTCACATCCAAGATCATATTATAGCGCTCGCTCAGCAACTGATAGTGCGTGCGAGCTTTAAGAAGGTGACGCGATACTCATTGTGCAAACTTCGGAGACGTCGCCTCGCAGTTCATTGTCGGACCCACCCCTTTATTTACAATAATTGCGACCGTTGTATGAACAACATTTGTTGACAAAGCGACGTGAGGACCACAAGGGAGTTTTGTTCTGTTTCCGCGAAACTGTACGCAGATCGTAATAACGTTCATCGGACGGAAGAAATAAATATGTAGTGCGAAAACGGGATCTTCCACCTGACAAAACGGTCTTGATGTTGGGTTTACTTGCAGGGCCCTAAATTCGATTCCGGGCCAGATGAAATTGTAAATTGTGAATTAATGTTTACTTGTCATTGTTTGTCAATATCTGCAACCCTAGCCAAGGTACAGAGAATTACTTTTTTTATTTATCACAACTTATCCTCACATACTTTTTCCACTTTATATCGTGCTTTTACTCTTTGTATTCGTTACTGTACTTTTAGGTAACCGAAAGAGTTGACGGCGTTACAAGAAAACTTAAAATCACAATAAATCAAAGTTTAATTCAAAATAACGACGGCTACCTATTTATTTATGCGCAGAATTGAAAATAAATGAAATATTAAAATTAATTTCGTATATTTTAATATCTATTTATGCATTATTTTAATGAATAACAAAAAGCGAAAGTTCAATGACGTGCTTGAAAAATATTCCGCTCCATCGGTTAGTTGGTTACTACCAACTCATTAAAACAGAAGAAACAAAGATATTTCAGTACTAAACTTGTGAAAACAGCTTTGTTTTTATAAAGCTTATAATAAGTAGATTCAAAATAATGAATAGGCATATTTAGCTTCGTTTCATGACAATAATATGTATAATAATATTCATTATTAAATATAAATCTTTCACCGAGAGGTACAAGGCACGGTAGTTAATTACTGGTAAATATCAACAAATAGTCGTAAGTATACTTTTTGCTGCATATTACGAAGTTTAATTAAGAAGTATATTTTGTAGTCGAACATGTACAGACCGTTTGTTTATTTCTTAAGTTAATGAGTCTGATACCCAATTTCGGTTACATTGTAAATATTTATCAAGAAACAAAATTTATAAATGTAGTTTTACTTCGGATAAGGGCATAGAGGACAATCTTTATTGTAGTAATTGATATCGAATAAAGTTCAATATTTAGCAAATATTCTAGATATAAGTACGATATTTCCCCAGCGGACTAAGTCCGTATAATATTAGCGCAGCTAGGTCAAGCCTGGCTTCTAAGGGACTTCAAATGGTAGGAGTAGAAATTGAATTACTTATATTATTGACTCTGTGGCATGTGCGACGCAGAAAATTTGACCTCTTCTAGCCTGTTAGGAAAAAGACTTATTGCATAGGATAATTTCGATAGACTAATAGACTACTGAGTAGGGAATTAGTACTAGTTTTAACATTTACAAAAGTGTTTTCTTTACGTTTAAAAAAAATATATTTTTATCAAACCCGGCGTTTATATTTTGGCGTGCATATATATAATTTTCATTTCAATGCGGTTTTTTGCACCGCTGAAAATGAGCACTCTCTTGCAAATATTAAAAGCAAAAGGACCGTCCCGCCCATATACATAATGTGAAGCACGCATCCTGTGATGTTACAAATGCCGTCTCATTTATGACATCTTGGTACTTTTCTTTTGCATTTCTTACAAAAGAATAAATAAACATGTTATTCTGTGTGCTGTTAGTAATAACTTACTTACTACTTACTAAAATACTTAGTAATATTGTACTATAGTTGGTTTATTCAACTTTTGTTTCATGTTATCCACAAATTCAACGTAAATTAAGCAAAGTTGAATAAACCAGATAAGTGGCTTTTCATGCATGAAATTAGTCTAGAAATTCAAATACACGGCCACTGCCTAACTTCTAAATTTCGGTGTAATGATCGCAAGGTAAGATCTTGTCAAATTACTTTAATGTTTTACAATTGTACCTACGAGAATATCATGGATATTTATTAAAACTATTCGTCATAACGTACTCATTTACATCTTTTTGCAAATTAATTGATTAAAGATGAAACTTCGCGAGATGAATATTACGTGTGAGCAACGGGATTTCATTCATTAGTCACGTGACAATACTTACGAGCAATTATGTGGAAATTAGGTAGGTATTGTACGCAAGAGATGATAATTTTCATTGTCCCGTATGCAAGAAACATTTATCGCAACCTTATATTGGATAACCTTATATCGCATCATTTGGAACTGGCTCAACACTAGTCTGAATCAAAACATATATTAATACAACGTAAAATAAAGGAAACTGTTATTTACACTACGTTCCAAATGATCATCCACCTTCGGTTCCCGTTTGAATAGGAACTACAAAAGATAATCATGTGGTGATCTAAAAACATGCGTTTCGTATATCTCCCAGACGTCCCGGGCTGCCTGAGTTATAGCTACGCCAGCAGGTATATCGTCCGCCGAAATCCGACCTTAATGTGTTTATTACCAACGTCGTCAACGTTTCACATACGCCCTTATAAAACATAACAATGATACGTTATCTAATTGTCTACACGTGTAAATGAAAATGAAGTTTAAGTTTCAAAATATTTATCTACATATTGACAACATTATACAATACTTCTTTAAATAATACTTAATGACTGACAGGCTAATTTTAGAAGTATGTTATGTTTTGCTTTTGACTGGCCTCTTAGTGTAGTGGTTGTAGTCGTGGGTTCGTGGTACCCAGGAAAATTATTTGTGTGATAAGCATGGATGTTTGTTCTGCGTCTGGGTGTAAAATCTGTGTATGTATGTATGTGTGTATTTATAAATATGTGTGTATGTTTATCAGTTGTCTGGTTACCATGCCGTGTGTTAGTTGTCTCAAGATACTTATCTATTATTATGTTGATGCAAAGGTAAAGATAGAGAGGAATTTACATAACTATTTTTTAGGAAACCTAGAATTTCTGTTAACAGAAAAAATCGGGTACTGGGGTTCGCACGGACGAATAAAGTTAAAAAAAATAGAATATAGTAGTCCATAAAGAATCCTTTAATAATATTTCAAAAACACTACGCATTTGATTAGTGAACTCCCTCAGGATCTGAATGGAGGATTGCGTTATGAAGTTCCACAAATAACGCTCCTGAATGCAGATGAGCCCTGTCTAATCTAAAGTTGGCGGCTGTGACGGCGCTAGAAATAACAGCACTACTGGTAGAAATGTCGATGCCCAATCTTTTCGTACGCGTTGGCCGGCCGCGTCACACTAACCGCCAAATATCGATCTGTTCGATTCGGTAACGATTACGTGCCGGTTGTTATAGAAGCGAAAAACGTTCGACAGTGATGTACTGTCGAGTGAATAAGCCCTTTTTTGAAACATACGAGCTTACTTGAAGTTAAGTGACTAAAATACATTCGTAAGCAAAAGTCAATAGGACAGAACCAGCCCTCCCTGACAACCTAACTACCTGACTGCCCATCTTCTTCATATTGTTGCTAGTCGAACTTACCAGTTATTAGCTGTATTTCATTTCAGAACACAAATAATACGAATTCTTCCACTATAACACCGAAACAGGTAGGACGTGAGGAGGTGAAAGACGAACACGATAAGTTCAAATGGTTTTATTGTTACATTCCCGATAGCTAGGCTAGGCGCAATGAAATTCTGTTACGTAATAAAACCCAGCTGAGCTTACGTGGCGACCACGTAAAAATGTGTAAACTTTACGAAGTTGTTTACAAACATTCAGTAGCAGTTTCACGATCGTCTGGAGTTCACCGCTACTGCGACAAATTATGGGACCTTTGACTTCTCACTCGCGCCCGGGATCTGTATTCTGTACAAACAAGGCGAACGAGCTCGTTACGGATCGCGAATTTATTTGCCGAGACCGATTCTCTTGGATCGAGATGAAATAATCGATTGTTATTTTTTTGTTCCGAAGGTGTCAAAGTTTTTGTTGCGCTGTCATTATGACGGGTCGAAATTGCAGTTGTAACGTTGCGGTCGGGTTTTCGTTTGAAACGAACACTCAATTAATTTCGGATTCGATTTGACAGCTCCAAATTGCATATAGATAATCGTCTTAGTCGAAATGTGAGTTGACTTATGAATAGGAATATAAGGTATCGCATTTGAGGACGGAGAAACTTAAATAGCTCCGCGGCCGCAAGTTCCGCAGTGGGTGGAGTCCATTACTGGTCGCGAGTGATTGTTTAATGAGTGTTAACGAAGAGGCGCGCCGATGTAAAGGTCAGCCGAGCAGACGAGGAGTAATGACGAATGTGAGGGGTTGATGAACGCGGGCGGTCTATTTTGGAGCGACTAAAAGCGGCGGCGGGCTCACCGAGTGACATTTAGTCGGCTAGGTGCATCCGACACTACTATCAAATACAACATAGCTTTGCCACCTACTACTGACTGTTAGAAAAATGTACCAATTTATCCTCTACAATTTGGTACTCAAAAGAACAGAGTATCTTCTCCAAGAATATTTAAGATATAGTTGTTTCATTGCAATGGTAAAATGCTCCGAATAGTTTCGTAATTGTTACTTGTTTTAGACGACACAGATAATAAGGAAGCAGTTGCATCAGATATTTCAAGATGTTTAAATTAGTCACTTGCCTGTTCAAAGACCTTCATCACCCATCTTACATTTGGACATGAATCTCTTCTGAACATTAGCAGATTTTAGGTCAGGTCACTACGCTAAACACTTTTGAAAATATTACGGAGAATTGTTAGGGATATAGGATTGACTTACAGAGCAGAGAAGCTAATTTCATATCGTTTAGGATATCACAACTAATTAATATCTCTATACATACTTCTGATCACATTATATTTCGTATTACATCGATTTCATACTTCGTGTTAAATTTTATTGAATATTTTGGGCCAACAATTCGAACATGCTAGTCATCGTGTTCTACCATCAACTGGTGAACTATGAGCGAATATTTTTAAGGATGTCAATATTTAATATATTGTACTAAAAGTTTTTTTTTTTATTAGGGTTCTCAAAGGATGCTAACGGGACCCTATTATTAAGGCTCGGATGTCCGTTTCTCCGTCTGTCACAGGCTGTATCTGATGAAACGTAATAGATAGACTTGAAGTTTTCACAGCACTGGAATGTGATACTAACGTGCGATTTTTCGGCTTAGTCTTCAGGCGAAGCTCACTTCACATTTTATACTCTCTTGCTATTTGATAAGTTGTAGATATGCACGGACGGTACTTAATACTACACGTTAGATTGTCTCCACGTCCCTTTTGCTAGTACTGTCACGTAACAGGCATAAATATCAAGGCCTTTCTTAACAGTGTGCTAAAAAACTTAACCAATGCCTAAAACACTCGAGGAAATTAAAATAATCTTTGACAAATACTTTGACATATTTAAACATGCTAAAAAAATGTGACTACCAGTCCTAACAGCCAACAAAAATTTTAAATGACATTAAGGGTACGATGGGTAGCATAATGTGAAGGATGTTAAGGTATTTCGGGGTGTCCATTAATTACGTGAGGCGTTGGGGAGGAGTATAAGAGTCTCACCCTACCTCACGTGGGGGAGAGGGAATTTAGGCAAATGTATCGTATTTTTTTTCCGCAAGAAACAGTTTAAAATTGCAAGAAAACTGGGTTGTAGAAAACATGTTTTTCCACTGAAATATGGCTGATCATACACAGTATTGCAGATCAACATTTATTGCAGTCATGCTAATGCCACAAAATATTAACATTAAATATTGTGAAAAATCTCACATGGGAGTAGTCGGAAGGTCGGTCGGTCTCACGACATGTCACCAAAGGGGAGAAGGGTCGAGGAATAGTCAAAATCATTTCACGTAATTAATGGATTTCCTCTATTGATATTCATTCGAAATGCTAAAATACACAAATCTCTTACAAAAAAAGTTAAACAAGTCATTAGACAAACGCTATGGAAACTATGGAAAAAGCGTATTATAAAATAAATTATTATATGGACGATGGGAACGTATGGTCTTAACCAGCTCCAGCTCAACGTGCACCATTATTTTGAATTATTTATTAGTATTTTTAATATTACATGAAAAATATGTGTGTTATGAAGTTGCTTTCGCCGTTTCTTCTCCATAACGTAACACCTTGCGAAGTGGTGCTAGATTTTTGACGTTCAAAAAGAAAGTTCGTTCTTTAAGAATCTACTTTGAATAAATATTTTTACTTTGACTTTGATGCGTGGTTTTTCAGATACACAATCCTCCTACAACATGGCGACTTCACGTGGACGATCAAAAAGCGTTACAAGCACATACTGTACTTGCACCAACAGCTTTCATTGTACCGGGCGTCTCTCAAAGTCCCCTTTCCCACGAAGACACACAAGTCGAGGCGCGCCAGCTTCAAGAACACCGTGGATACGGAGGAAAAGGCGGAGAAGGTGGCGTTGCAAACTGTGGCCGTGGTCACCAACAACACGAAGAGGAAAGAGAGTCGGCCTAAGAAGAGAAGGGGCGCCTTGCCTAGGTTAGTATAGGTATTGCATTTTTTATACTACAAAAGCAATAAACAAGCATGTTAAACGGCCAACGCCCATGGCCATGTAGTCAAGGTCAAATGCGATTAGAGTCCTACCTGGAATTGAACACCGATGCGTTGCTACCCCTGAGGATTAACTTGGAATGCTTTTGCTTGCTTAATGACAGTGGTACTTAACCCCTTGTGTACGAGCCCGTGCTCACCTGGCCTTGGCTGGCTCATCTTTTTGTTTATGCCAGATATAAAGGTGGGCTAAAGCATAAGCCTAAGACATTTGCGTTGCTTCCGTTGTTTTGCTAAGCAACCTCATCTTTCGACATGTTTCTTCGGACAGTTTTCTCGTGTATTTAGTGATTAATTTGCTACTGAGCGAATAAAATAAAATGATATTTATGCGACCCTTCATGGCAGGTTCCCGCGGAAGCCCGAAGTAATGATAACGTACGAAGGTATCCAGCTACGCATGAAGCAGCTTGAAGAGTACTTGTTCAACCTGCTCAATATATCCATCTACCGAAATCACCATGAGACCGTTAGTATGTCGCTCAGTTACTTATTTCAGTTGATAATATATTCTAATGTTGCCGTTATACTTTAATATCGATTGATACACAATCGAACTCCTCCTTTTTAAAGTTGGTTGGAAGTATTTGTATTTGATTTGAAGTTAACCTTAACTGAACCTTGTGTCTAAAGACACACCTTACTGGATGTTATTACCTAAATTCGCTAAAGTACTAATTTATTTTTG
>DWJS01000012.1:0-19360 GCA_018248975.1 Codatractus imalena | reverse complement strand
ATTGTTTAAATTTTCCCCATCTTCGGTTCGCGATGTTTCGTTGAGAAATTGTTGCCTAAAGTATTTGGTGTGTGAAGGGTTAATCAGTCCAATAATTTGGTAATTAAAATAAATCAAATTAAAACAGATATTTGTTTTCATTATTCCATTATATAATGGTGATGATGCAGAATGGTATTTCTCAAATAATTTATGCAAAGGTAACATGTAATATTAATATATATTTTGCCTTCATAATCTACTTTGATTAGATACGGATGAGTGTTGCGCGCAGTGAACGTAAGAATAGGCCGTGTATGACATTAAGTGTATCATAGTAGCCATCAATTTGATATCGAAACTTAAATGATTCGTTTATTACTTAAGTAGTACTTTAATAAATTTGTAGATCGACTAAAAACCTTGCAAAAGTTAAAAGATCACAATAGCTGGAAACTTGAGAGTGCTATTTACACGACAACGGAAGGTAAGCGCCTCGACGCTCAAGTCAAAACTTTTGAATTTATTGCAAACTGCTATTAAACCTACATCTTTTTATGAAGTACGATATTATTACTTATGGTTTCTTATTACGTATTTATCAAAACAGTGATCAAGGGTGATCTCTCTCTATCATCAGTTTATCAGTGTCATTAGTTTTTCTGACTTCTCATACGCAGCATCCAACACGGTCAGCAACCAACTTAAGACTGAAACCGCATGTATCACACATGGGTCAATGTGATCCTTGACATAGACCAAGGAACCATTAGAAATTACATACAGGACTCAGGACACATTGTAGTATTGAATAGCGCTTCCACAAACGAACATTGTATGGAGAATCAAAATAACTAACATTTAGTTATATTTACTTTGTAAAATGGTTATCTTTTAAAAACAATAAAGCTTAATGTCTTGCAGCAATGTAGCAGGTGTAAGTGAGTTGCATTAAGTAAAAACTTATATTCTTCGCGGCTGTCGCGATCCTGTGGGAGCTCGCCGAGCCGCAGCACTGCGCAATAGTACGGAACTTCTAAATTTGTTCGTCTTTTTTTTTGTATTTAAACTTTTGATCTATTTATTACAGGTGCCACGTTGATATTTATAAGTCTTTAATGTTATAAATGACGAGTGTTTGTAGTTTGTTATGTTATATTATCAACTAGAAAAACCGTTACTAGACCACTGGATAGATACATCAAAATTTTAGATAATACCAAACTACAAAATAAATTTTAGATATTACGTTTAAAAGTATTTCTATGTATTCAGAATTTCATCCATTGTTGTTAATTTCCGACAGACAGATGTGCCTGGCCGGAAATCGAACCCTAGCGAGGTATGGTGAACATTTCAAATGAGTGAAGGTGAAAGAAAGGATGTAAAACATTATTTTTAATTAAATCTGTAACAAATACAGCCACCGCATATTGCTAACCCCTACAATTTCATGAATAAGATAGAATCACTTAAATTTTATAAGCAAAAAGCTTTTACAAATGCGCATTCATTTCTCTCACAACAAGGTTTATCTCAATTTCAGATTTTACTTTTAACCGTCGCTTCTTGTTTGGTGAAAACTGAATAAAACAGTGCGGTGCGGCGGTTGGGCCACGTTAGTTTCTACATTTATATTGTGGGATGTGAAAAATTTAATTTTACCTAAGAACAGTACATATATGGACAGGAGGTACGCACTAAGTTTAGGTCAAGCCATTTTGTTAGTTTAAGCCTTAAGGATCGATTTATATGTGAGGTCTCCGGTATGAAAAATGTATGAGGAGTGAAATTAATTTACGCTTTACACTCGACACACACATTCATGCTAATCATATAAATATTCGTTCTCGGTGGGAATCGAACCCACGACCGGCTTAGGACATAGAAACTTTAACCACTAAATCAAGACCACCAGTCATTGTCAGTTTATAATGACTATACTATTGTGTGTCGAATGCAACAAATTAAGTTTTGCATAAAATATTTTTGAGAGTAGTTTAAAGTATCCTTATAACGTAGCTATAAGCTGAAACTTTGGCATGTATTTTCTAAGAATAAACCACCCAACATTGTTCCACAGGCTATTTCTACATCATATAGGTTGTACAACGTAAAGACGTAGAGTAGGTACACGACAATAGCCTGTATAGCATGAAAACCCTTTGCCCCTCATACCAACGTGACGACGCAGTAAATATTTAGCTTTACGGGTTCCTTTGGACGGATTTAGGCCGCTATGGTGGAGTTTGCACAAGTTTTGGCGTTTTCTATTAACCAGTGACAGATTCCATTTGAAAAATTGAAATTCTGGTGTGTGCGCTACAGTTTCACGTTATTTTCAGAAACTGACGTCAAAGCACCAGAGTGAGCCGCACGGTTTCGAATAATCAAATTTTTCGTCAATACACCAAAGTTTTGCACTAAAATACAGGATACACAAAATGTTATTTGAAAATATTACGTGCGGGGAAATAATACTGTTTTCGTATACAAAATTGTTTGTCATAACCCAAATGTGAATTGAATCATAAAGTGATTCAATTGGGATGGATGGAATAACGGATAGCAATAAAAATATGGAATTGACTTGAAGGATTCAATTAAGAAATCTATTAAGACTAGTTTAATCACGAAGTTTACAATAAGTCCCCAAAATGATCGCAATTTGTACACGATGTATGATTATTGTATTAAACAATCAGCTAAATTAAAATGTTCTGAGGGTCCTTAAACTGAAAGGATGTAACAATTACCCCAACTTACAAATAATAATGGCGGTTGCTTCAAACAATATTCAACTTTAATGCTATATGTTTAACGTTGTTTGACGTGTCATCGTGTCATGACAAATTTACAATATGAAGAGTCATTCTGTTCCCATACGGGCAGTGCCTCGATCTCAGTCATGAGATAAAAATTAATACGTCACTAACGCCCAGATCGGCCTCAGACGGAAATTAATTATTCCTCTTTTTTGTGTGTCATCTTATACTTGTTTGTGTAAAGTTTACACTGTAAACTGACTTTTTAAGTTTTTTTTTATCAATTTTCATAAATGCAAACCCAGTTAATAGTATATGTACATATATGATATGCATATGTACCAATTACTGATACGATTGGTAACAGCTTAAAAGCATGTCCTATTTGGATTAGTCGCAATAACCACAAATGAGAGAGATTACCTGTCCTTTGGTTACTTCTATTAAGCAAATGTCACGCCAGCTTATGTTACCTCATGTCAAAATTTTCTAAAGAAATATACCTAAAACTGTGAATACAAATTTACTCACATATTCCTAATATTTGTAACAATTCCCACGCTTGTATAATTTTCAATTTCTTACCACATTCTAACACGCAGAGAATTCGGGGTGTAATGAGGCGTATTCCAAATACCTTCACAAGTGGAACGGAATTCAGGTTTTGTGGAAAGGAAGCGTACAAAGATACGAATAGAGGTAATATAACTTTTACGAAAATTTAAACCTTCACTAATATTAAAATTTCAGCATAAAATATCTATATAAAAAGAAATGTTCAGAAACGACAGTATAATTTATCACCTGAACAAGACAGCGAGAAAAAATGGTGTGGTCAATGTACTAGAAAAAAAGGTACGAGAAATTTTACTCCTTATAGTAATTATCATTAAAATTTTAATGATAAAGAAGAGACTAAAAATTTACGCAAGTAATTACGAATATACGGGGCCCTAAAGGATATTACGACATAAGCTGAAGTATCGCGTATAATCGTCATTGCCAAATATGAGTCGTATTTTTTCAACCAATCTTCCTGTTACGTGCACGTGTGAAGTATTATTTACCTAATTAATTAAGATTAGGCGACACGACAACAAAAGCAACGTATAATCTGACATTTCTTATACCACCGTATTCCGTAATTACATAACCAAATGTACATATGAGAATGACATAAATACGTTCGGTTTAAATAGGGCACGCTTCAAGTCCCGCCACCCGCTTGCTTTAGTCGTTATAATTAACTTCTTAACGAGGATAGCAATAATATTACTACATGTACTATGAGAGTTAACGTTTATGCGAAGTACTTATGTCAAAAGTTTGTTGATCAGTTCAGAATTGTCGATATAATAACTTATAGATGTATATTGATCGATACTACCAACATTCTAATTTTACCAGTGTTACCGCCATACCCAAGGCACCACGTCTAGGACTAATATTTTAATGATACTTGGGTATAAGCACACATGTATTCAGCAACGCTCTTTGGCCGGAATAATTTATACGCAGTAAGGCAATGCTAAAGCGATTTAGTTTTATGTTTCATCCGTCCGAATAGGATTTGTCACTTTAAACATAAAGTAGATAGTAGGGATATATACTGAAATATTTTCAGAATACTAAACTGAGAAACGCCATGAAATATTCTTAAAAGCCGTAGTGCATAATACTTACTGTTGTTGAAACTGATATTTCGTTGTTCTTCCGATACGCATACGCTGGCATAGAGGTCAAAAAAGGTCCTTGGTTGTAGATAAGGCTTAATCACAGATAGTAGTTCATTCACATCAGTTGATTGCGTGCGTTTTTGTTACTGCTTAAAGCCGGCCCGTACACCGTAGATACTAATTAGCTACAATATTTAGTTGGTCAAAAAACCAAGGGGTGAGTTTGGAGCCGGTCCTAATTGCAGGAAACGGGAGGCCGATTAAATCTCAACGAGATTTTATTTGATGTCGGTTTGGCAACGGCACTTGTTTATACACAACGGAAATGGGTGCTTTAGTAATTTTCTTTCCTTTGCCGTTAAATTACTCCATATATCACCTAAATCTCTTATGTAATATTTATTTATTTATTAAAAAAATAGACATATAATTGTAATTAAATATTTAACCTAGATGATTTAATATTGGCGTATACATTGATGAAAGTTGTGTCAAAATCTCAAATAGTTTTCATAAAAAAAAGTCCCAACTACGATTGAAATCTGTGGCCACAATATAAAAATATGAATATCACAATTGAAATATAATACTTGTGTTCGCAATTTAACCAATCCGAGTACATTTGAAGAGGAAAATGGCTTATAAGCCGTCTTCCGTCGCCAAGACCACGCCGATTACGGCAGAAAGATGATTATTTCAAAAGCCTCGTACACAATAGGCTTTGTTCATGTAAATGTTCCGTTCAACTCAGTCGTGGCGAAATGCTTTCCTTTTCAATTTCATTGTTTGTGATTTACACTTGTTTACATTGCAATTTTTATGGAAGCTCCGCGAAATGTATTATTTGATGTCTGCTGTCGGGCTGACTGTTGCACTGGTTTTAGATTACGATTTGTTCCATTTACGTGTATTTTATTACAGGGCTTGTATTTTTTATAATGCATTTTTTATGTTTCCTTACTAATAAGTATGTTTTACTTTTTTCTGGGAAAAGATGGATAGTATTTTTTTACTAACATGACTACATGGTGTCTAATAATAAATAAATATTAGTGATAAAATACTTTAAGGTACAGTGAACTTCATGGACCGTTCAGGGTTATGCTATTCCAGCGTGTTTTACAGCATGGATCTCAGTAACAATTTACTATTAAGATACACTTTACACTTAAAATTTATGGCGGTCAGGTACTTCTTTCAGAATCTTCTACAAATTACATTATTTGAAAAATGACATCTGTATTAATAAAATGCAGTGTTCAGTATAATTTCCATCTCCAATACTATTGCTAAATGTTTTAAACAAATCATCTAGAACTCAAAGAAGCATTTCAAGTACAGAACATCTCGTATGCGCGCATGATTACATTCCGCACTTCCTCTCGCTTCCATAATCGTAAACACAGACTATGTTCTAGTGAAATTTTAATATTATTGCGTCTCACGTTCTCTAAAAGCAATAAAAATCTGAAACTTAGTTTTGCGTGGAAAGTTTCGCTTTGCTTTCAGCTTACGCGGACCGAGTGGAGTGGAACGCTACCCCGGGCCCTACAAGGAATAGGCGTGTGCGGAATGCATAATAAAGGAGCAGATTAAAAACTACAGAAGCTTGTCAATACCAGTTTCGCAGACCCTTAGCTGGCGTCAGCCATCAGATGATACTGTTTATATCTCCATGTTTTGAGGCTCCTTACCTAGGCATTTAGGTATGACGATGTACACTTTAATATTTTTTTCTTCTAATGTAAAACAATTGCCAAAATCTTTCTGGCTATAAATTGTGCGTGTAAAATTGTAAGAGATAATCTGTTTTATTCAAAGTCAATATATGTGTATAGTTATAGTTTGATATGAACACGAATTAGCAAAATAAATAACAGTCATATTCCAGTGCTCTGAATATTCACGATTTAATCTGCAGATCGAAATTAAGTTGCAGACAATAATTTCTTAATTTTAAAATAATGTGCGTCTTATTAATTAATTATCTCTTGTTTCAATGGAGAAGAAAAAATATTATGCTGAATCCTACATATCTAAATATTCTATAAAGTTCTTACAGGTGTGAGGTCTAGGTATCCACAGTTGGCCATCCTGGCGGATTAAAACATTAATTATAGTGACTATATGTAAATTCTTGTGGTATAACGTGCTGCGATACTAGCAAAAGTAAAATGACTACCAAAAATTGCGTACCATCTTTATATTTTCTCTAACCGGAACACAGAGGGTATACTTTTATCCCAGTGTCACTTCATAAGATAAATTGAAATTGACTGTAGCGGGTACAAAAATAATATTTATGATGTAAATAAAATTGTCCGTCCGATTGTCTGCATGTAATTTTAAAATGAGCGACGCTATCCAATTTATCTTGCTTCTTTGAACATGTCAAAATAGTTTTGAAATACTTGTCTGTCTATTTGGAACTGTGTGTGAACAGATTTGAACAGGGCTTTTCTCTGAAGGTACAGCTTTTAAAGGAAATATGCTTGCTATTTTTTACACAAAAAACATTCAGGGTTCCTGCGAAATAATCTAAAATCCACGCTTGAGGGTGCTGGCAGACGAAGTCGCGTACGTAAGCTTGTTTTAATGCAAGGCTCTGTACACGATACGGAAGTCGTCCCGGACATTTGATCACATGAATTTTTAATCCACGGACCGCCAAAAAATACAGAGTACAGTCGCTCCAATACGGATACCATTACTTTAAGTGCATGCTTCGAGTATCGATCCTATAGCCGTTTGTCGTCGTTTTTAGACTTGCACGCGTACTTTCCATTCTATTATCAAAAAATTCGTCAAACGTGAGTGTTTTTCACAGAGTTCCTTAGGGTGCGGTTTTCGCTGATTATGTTCATCCATTATTATATTAGAAACATCTCACTAGTATTTTTTCTTTTTCAAGTTTCTTTTTAGTGTTATTCGAAAAAGTTCATATAAACATGAATCATGGACGAACACAGGTCGACTCTTTGTTATACTATTTCTTTTCACATTCCGCTGAGTCTCATAGCATTTTATAACAATTTTGAACATATTTCACCGACACGAATACGTAACAGTTAACTGAATCGTTCCGGACGCTTGTGTACGCAATCGCAATAAAATGTGTCCTCATTTACAAGAAGGCAATATAATAAGCATTTTTCAAGAGAGGTGCCCCAGGTGTTGGGCTGCGTCTGAATATCGAAACGAGTGTGATCAGAATCGAGATGCAGTTTTATTGTCACTTCGCCGAGAATAGCTATGAAATTTTATTGCTATTCTTGAAATTTCCCCGAAAACGCGTCATACGTTCTTACTATGCAACTTGAACGAATATGTAGATGCTGAATTTTGTATTACAAACGTAGGTTGAAAATAATTTCGTTTTATTAAAGAATAATTTTCAAGAATAAAAAATAAATAATGTTCATCTAATAATTATGAATAACATAACCGACTGAATTAAATTTGCTGCTATGGAGAGCTTAAGCCCCGTGATCTTCAATTTGTTTCTTCATTTACAAAGCAACCTGAGTGTTCTATGAAACATGTATTATATTTCAAATGTTTGTTCATTAAAGTGAGTTCCTATCCTATACTTATTGTTACAAAGTCTAACTTTTATCAGTAGCTTTAATAATTGTCTTTTAGAAATAAACTTCAGCGTCAAAATATACTAAGTTTAATTGTATACATACATACATTTGAAGCCTTAATCTGTATCTAAGGATTCACACCCAAATGAGCCAATGAACGATTGTCACGAGGTTGCTCCAATAAAATTGGTTGCGTTGTCACGTTGTCGCTTTCGTGTTATCACAAATTAATTGAAATATATTTTGGCCCTAAAATATATCTATAATTTAACACAATCCTCGATGTTTAACCCGGCTGAGGAAATGAGACCCTGTATCTAAGGATTCACACGCCAATGAGCTCGCGTGCAGATTGTCGCGAAATGTGGCGTCACTAATGTAGTTAATGTCGTATGAAAGGAGCGCTATTGCTTTATCTGAATCGCGGCGTGCGGGCCCGCTTCGAATTAATGGTGGTGGTGTTATTCTTAAATTATAATATTATAACAACAGAAACACAGAGCTTGTGGTGATTATGTTATATTGTGTTGTATTACCGCATACAGAGCTTGCGAACTTTGTACAAAATGTCGCTGGCGTATTGACAATGATCATAATATGTGAGACGAATTGTCTATAAGTAAACTTACTTAGGAGAAAATTTTCATGAGCGATTTTACATTTGTGTAAAATATAGGTTTATTCATCTTTTGGTTTGCAAACCTGTCAAGGTTTTTCAGTTATTTTACAATGGGTGGCGCGCGACATTAATATTTATGTAGGTACATTGTATTACATGTATTACATTTTGCATAGGACTTCTTTAAGATATCGATCAGCACTATGAAGGGATTTTTATATAGTTCATTCCTTAAATGCTTCAAAGAGGTTAGTATAGTATAGTGAAAATGGGTAACTGTTTAAGTTGTAGTTGATATCCATTAAAGTATTAAATGTATTTCAATATATGAGAGGAGTTTCGGGCAATTAATCACTATTTTATATAATTAAATTAGTAGGTAAATGGAAACGCAATATTCGACAACATTTTATTGTGAGTCGACTATGGAGCTTATTATTTCACTAACAATTTCATATTCAGGGTACAGCACTTTATGTTCTGATTTCAAAGGTGATAAGACGGAATGACTGTTGGTGGCCCAATTATTAGTACTGTCCGTACACAGAATTATCTTTTTCTGTAGTTTAAGGTTTTTTTCTTTGAAGAAACAAATTGATTCTCATAGAATAAATCTGTGAAATAGTACTGTGACATCTCTATAAAATTCCATTAAAACCTAGACCTAAGTCTGAACTGAAAAAAAAATAATACAGCAAAACTACAAATTATGGAAATATTGCTCTGTTCCCAATAATTGGGTATATAACGGCGTTACCTTAATTTATTCTGCGCTAAACATTTCGGCTGCATTCGATTGACTTTCAATGATATAAATAAATACAGTTGTTCATAATAGAGGATTTACTTTATGAGTTTGTTCGTAATATATAGGTATAAATGTAGAAACGGTCAGGCCGTATGTAATATTTTGTCAGCGGCACTCGGCAATACATCAATCAGTTGTAGCGACGTGACGCGAGCTTCGCAATCAAATGAAATTTAACTGAAAAGCGCCCATTAAGCCTTCACAAGCTGTTTCAATAAAGAACTTCAATAATTCCCTTTTGCTCGCTTCATAATAATTATTTTAATATCCAGAAAGGTGGATAAAGTAAGCGATTTAAGTTACTGTAATTACAGTAACAAAAACTTGTTATTCCGGTTATGGAGATTTCAGTAAACACACATAGTTGTTAAAATGTTGTATAAATACTTACAATATGTATATTAAGGATAATAGTTCATTTAACTTATTATCAGAATGAGTGGATACACCGCGAGCAACTGCAGATGTTTTTTAATCGTGCACCTATGGTCCAGTGTAATCAAGAACTCCAATTTCTCAAGTTTATATATCGATATGAGCTTTAGCTTATGCAGATATTTTCTTTTTAATCGTCTATTGTGTTAGAACAGTAGATCTTTTTTGTTTCTTTGCGTGACGTTGCTTCGATGGTAAAAATATATGAAATCACTCGTGAAATATGAAGTGATTTCAAATGTAATACATTGACATCAAAAGTATTTAAAAATATAATACAGAGTTCCAGTTGAAATAGGGACCTATGGCACGACCACGGCCCACAAGGATAGGCAAGTATTTCAAAGAGTCGAATATGTTCTACAAAATTATGTGTACCTACATCCAACTAAAGACATATTTATAAAACAGGTAAATATGCAAAAGGTTCGTGAGAACTTTCATTCTGGATGCGATCTATTTGAGAAGGTACAATTTGGATCCGCCGCGAGCGAGGATCGTGGCCATCCTTCTAATCATAAACCACCGTAACTACCTTAATTGTTTCAGTCCATCCAAACTTTTCGGTGTGATCTAATAATTTAGTTTGAAACCGTCATGTGTACGCTAATTATCCCTTTGGTATTGTAATGCATTCCGGATTTGATAATGATCGTTGCTATTTCGTAGCATTTCTTTATATTCTCTCTTTATAATGGACTCTCTATTATATGGACTTATAGCTGCTTAAGCTTAGTATCACCATTTTATTATCACCAAATTAATGAGTATCGTCTTTGTCAAGGCAATTAGAATAATAGGAATTGAGAAAACAGAAAAGTGGTTAATTTTCTACTATCAAATCTCAATGAATAGACAATTGACTACAGAATAAGGCAAATGGGCCATAGAAACACCATACGGTATTTTAATATATTTTTAATTATATCCAATAATATATTCTCGCTATACCCAGAATAATGGAATATGTAAATAAATAATGATTCCACATCTATTAATTCTATTCATTAGTAAAAAAGCAACAAGCTAGGTAATAGCTTTATTTTAACTTGTTTTGAGTAACCAACAAAAAGTATACAGAATATCGAGAACTATTTTACAAACGATTTATGACATTAAAGCTAAATACAAAGTACATTCGCACAATAGGAATATTTCACGGCTATTAACTACGTTGAATTGGTGGCTGTAATCGACAAAGTCGCAATTCATCGCGCGCGCCGCTGGCTTTAAATGTGTATTGCACGCATATTATCACCAGATGTCAGCTCCTGTCGGTCGCACGGAGTGCTCGAAGCGAGGTGCTATAACTCATTATGTGCGGGATTGTAACAGTAACATAATCTATCAAAACTTATGGCTTTTACAATATGTTGAAAACTCCATCCAGCTATGGTTTGCATTCTGGGTTCATTTTTAAATTCGCATCCGATTAGATGTGCACTAGATTAGATGTACATGAGATTAGATGTGCATTAGATTAGGCATACCTAATATATAAGATGAGGCATACCTCATATATAAGATAAGATCTTATACATATACATATAAGATGATATGCGCATTATTAGAATTAGTTCTAGTTATCACTTTCTTTAACTGTTAAATCCGAATATTTTCTTTTTCATAATGACTGCCACTGTACACTTAACCACGATTTAATCGCGTGTACTGTTGTTGTTTGTAAAAACATGAAAAACACTTTTGTTGCAGTCAACTAAGTAATACATCTCCTACCTTTCACGTGTCTTTCTCAGGGTTTGTTTTAAGTGAATTTTTAAATTTAAATTATTCAAAATAACTTGTTTTGAGTGAGTTAAGGTATTAAATAAATATAATACTAAAAAGAAATAAAGGTGTAAGATTCGTGTTGATTTATTTATTTTTAAACGTTTTAATAAAATATAGTTTACCTACATTTATAACATGTAGCATTCATATGATATATAAGTAGGCTCGCTAGATTTATCACTATGATTGATACGACACCCGATAAAATTTGACCCTAGTAGGAGTAATTTATATTATCGGGGGTTTTTATAAACCTGTCATGTATCATATTGAGAAACAAGGATCCTATAAATCAGATAAAGTGTAAAATGTGATAAAACGTGAATTTATATCAATAGGTAAAATTGTTTTTTTTTTTACAAATTGAAGTTTCAGTATTTAGTATTACTGACATACCTTCTATCCTAAGTTATTTATATTCATTTATTTTTAGTATCCTTTTAGAAGTTCCATTAGATCTGAATAAAACCTAAAATCTTCTAGGAGTAGACTAATGTACTAGAATTGATGGCTGTCGGTGTGCGGGATTAGAGTCCCAGTAGTGACTCAGTCGATTCCCAGTTGAATGCCAGACAAAGATTTATTAATGATCTTATTTTGTCTCTGCGTTTGCGTGTGTCGGGCCATAGGTTTTCATATTTATATCGTCTCGCTATTTTCTAAAATAATTCTAATTATAATATTCTTTTAACCTTAACCTATATTTATAGGAGTCATGGTGTCGTCGGTGGCGGCCCACGCGCCGTTCCTTCTTCACAAGCGTATGCGCCCATGGATCAAAAGCAACACCGACCAAAGTCGACACTGACAAATCTGACGGTAAGGAATCACGGAGGAAGCAAAATCACAATGAAACTTTCAGTATCATTTATTACAAAGTTAAGATACCATCACCAGGACTACAGTACATTTGATTCGGAATGTTAATCACTAATAGTATTATCATATCTTATTCTTATTTTCTAAATAACATACTTGTTTAAGCTACATATTTATATAATTCTACATTTACAAGCAATAATTTAATAGCGTTTTTGAATACAGATCACAATTTATGTAAGCAATAGCTTATTAATATTTAAATATATTATTTAGACTTATTGCTATTTAAACTGTCGAAACATGACTCTAAGACTTCGAATTCTTCAAATACCATCTCTCCGAATTTTCCTGTCGTAATTTTATTTTGGTCTAAATTGTCGTTTACATAGTAATATTTCTTTTCGAAGCTATGCGCGTCGCTCGTTTGTTTATCAACGGATGTAGAGTTTCTACGACTCTCAGAACGCTCTTGTATTTTCTCTTCAGTATCTTCCTTCACTTTAGGTACAATATTTTGAGTCTGCTCGACTTTAATTTTTGTAGTATTTACCTTATTTTGTTCCGTTATAGTGGCCATTACTTTTTTGTCATCATTGTTTTTTACTTCAAATGGTGTTTTCGCTACGCCTTTGCTGTAACTTTCTAATCGGCAAATCTTGTTTTTAACTGAATTTTCGTCCTCGTTTAACAATGGTGGATCTTCATTTTTGGAGAACTGTTTTCTATATTTAAGTCTGGGATTTTTATTGTCATCTGTCCCAGTCAGTTCTAGTCGGCTGCTGCAACTATTCGATTTCACTAGTTTAAATTTAAAACCTGGAAAGCTTTCCGTCTTTTTACCGATGTCTTGGCATTTTAAGCTTCCAGAGTCTGAGGTATTGCCATTTTGTTTGTCTGTCGCTATCTTCTTATGCTTATCTGCAGACAAACAAGAGCATTTATCACCTCGACATTTAGTTTGACAAGAATAACAATCTCTACTACAATTTTTTTGCAAATTTTTAATTTCATCCATTATTGCTTTAGTCATTGGACTTACAGTTGATCCAGTTTTAGAGGTTAAGACTTTTCCACCGTAGTATGTCACTGATGTTCCACATTCTCTAATTTTCTTAAGAATGTCAGGGCTAACATACTGACTTTCGCAACAAAAATCTTGATTAGCTGAATCGCAAAGGTATTCGTCGCTTGAGCTGTATACATTATCTTTTAAATTCTTTTGTGAATATGGACTTAGTCCATCCGTTTCGTATTCATTGGTAGAACTAAGGTCTCCACTTGAAACACCGCTTGAAAGACTAGCATTGTCCCATTTTTTGTTCCCAAAGTTTGTATCAATAGTCAGTTGTCGTATTACTTTTTTTCGTCCACCAGCCTTGCTTCCTTTAGTTTCCTCACTTAAATTTCTGTATGAAGTGGCGCGTCTCGTTAGGCCTACATTTTCATCTACTAGTGGAGGATCTTGAGTCATTGGGCTTTTCATTTTTAGTGTATCTTCGAATAAATTTCGGACTTTCTTCACTGTGTCCGGATTTGGCAGTTCTTCTTCTATAATTTCTTTATTTACTCTGATTGGATGATAAAAGAAGTGTCTACGAATAGCATTCTTAGATTTATCTTGCAAATGGTTATCGTTTTTCTTTAACAAGTTTGGCGGAATCTTACACGTGTCGGGGTTTATATTTTTTCTTGGAGTTGGTTCGACCTTAGTCCTAACAGGTTCAATTATAACTATATTGTTATTCACCAGTAGTTCTTGGAAACTGTAATCTTGCAAATACTGCAATAATCCATCGAATTGGGCTTCTTTTCGGTAATTTGCTATCATACTATTTTTAAAAAGTTCGGATTTCATTACTTTGTAGCGTACATGATCGAATTCGTCACAACCTTTATCGTACCCTTTCGCTTTTATAAGTGTTGCTTGCGTTTTCTTATTTTGGTCTTCACTACTTAACTCAACTATTTCGATTTCCGGCGTATCTCTACACAGATCTATTTCCGATTTCTTAAAAATCTTTTCAGGTTTTGGCATGTCATAAATTGTAGTACTAGATTCCTTAAAAATTTTTTCAACTGGTGTTTCTTCAATTTCGGAATCACTTTTTACTTTTTCTGTTTCATCCTTCCAAAGCTGTAGTTTTGTTTGACTTATTTTTCGAATACTGTCTACAATTTTTACACTCTCTAGGGATTTGATAATACTTCCGACTGAGATTTCAGGCACGGATGTACCGTTATCTGTTTCGTCGATTTGATTTTTATCTTTAGCGTTGACTTTAGTGTCACAAGATTCATCCTGTTGATTGTTCTGACTTTCTGGAGATTTATCGATAAGTTTTGACCAATAGTTTTTGACTGAGTTAATCTTTTCTTGATACTCAATATCTGTTTTTATAGCATTGTTTAGCTTTTCTTTAACATGATTGTTTTCTGTTTTTATTTCTCGATTATTTTCTTCCTTTTCTACATTTCGTTCAGTCTTTAAAACTGTAGCATCTGATTTTTCAGCATCATTTTCATTTGTATTAGTATTCTGTTTTTTATTTTTAGAATCAATAACTTGCAAAACTTGTGGGCGAGTCATGTTTTTATTTAATTTTGTATATGTCAAATTTGGAACGACTCTAACTGATTTATTATCTTTGATTATAAGTTTTGAAGGAGGTCTGTCTACTTTGGACTGTAAGGAGCAAATCTTATTACAAGAGTTGTTTTTAAGTTGAGGAATAGTTTTTCTTACTACTTTATTTAGTTTAATAGTAATAAACGGGTCTTTAGGTGTACAGTAATTTGCAAATTCAATAGATTTGTCTGATTCTTTTGCGTGATTTGGTTTTTCTTGGTTGACTTTAGATATCTCTTGATTATTAACTGTATTTGCTTGTAAGTTTATTTTGGATTGTATATTTATATTATCTATCGGTTGTTTCGTGGTTTCTGCTGTATTCTGGTTGAGTGGTGGATTTATTACAATTGTTTGGTGGCCGCTTAAAGGTACAATAGCAATATTAGATTCAGCGTTTGTTTTAAACGACTGTACTCTGGACAGAAGCGAATTAATTTTGTTCGATGTGTCTTGGTTAAATGGCTTACTCGGGGGCTCGTTATATTTAATAAGATCCCTTTCTATTGAATTAGGGCTAGGAAGACGTGGAATGTCGTCATCAGCTGGGTCGCGTTGACGTAGGGAATAATGTTTTCGGATTCCAGTACGCGCTTTCTTATCTTGTGTTGTTTTACAAATGTTATCGTTGGAGCGAGATTTTAATATTTTTACTTCCGGTCGATATGTAGAAGCACAATTAATTTTGAAACTTTCTGATTTCGTTATTAATTTATTATTTCGTATTGTTCCTTCAATTTCATTTATTTCACGTTCGTTTTGATGAGTATCTGAAGTGTAAAAATGGATGTCTTTATCGTCAGGATTAGAACTTTCAATAGTTATTATAGACTTTAAATCATCTTCAAGTTTTGTGAAGTTTTGTATAAGTGTAGGTGCTGTATATTCAACGATCTTGTCGTTCGGTTGAGTACAGCTAATTTGTATTTTATTTAGCTGCCCATAATTCTCATTACCCCCGTTTGCATATATATTTTCAAAATTGTTTTCTGCTATTTCATAAGTATTTTCGCAAGGTATGTCATCCGGATCTTCCTCTCTTAGTTGTGCATCGATTCTCTCCGATTTTCGTAAACATTTACTAATATTTATGTCCGGCAGGGAATAGTATTGATTTTCAATTAATGTTGTGACAAATGGTTCAGTAGTTATATTTTTAGAAGAACTGCAATGATTTATGTTGTTGTAACTGTCACATTCGATGTATGTGTTGCTTATATAGGTTTCGTTGGTTTGTTTCCTACTTACTTCTTTGAAAATATTACTTTTGTTGCTTAAAAATGAATCCCGTCTTATGTCTGCAAAAGTCTTTTTCTTTTGCACTGTTGTGTATATTGGGTCGGGTTCTAAAGGTTTCTTATCGTTCTGTATTGCCTCTGGTTCATGAACACTATCTTTCGATTGTGAATCACAATACTCATCTATTTTTTCAGCCAAAGAGTTTGCCAAATATTCAAGCTTACGTGATTTTTCAGTAGAAGAAGCTATTGAAATTGATATGTATGATGTAATACTATCTGGTGGGCTTGAAATAGTTCCGTCGTTCTCTGATAATACAGATTGGGTGTCGACTTCGTTTTTAAATTCTTGTATCTTATTGACTGATTCTGAATTGGAATTTGTTTTTGAGCTTTCACTATGCTTACTTCTAATCGAAATTGCGTCACAAGAATCTATTTCATTTACCAGATCTATTTTCTGAAAATTCGAAGTATTTTCGAATCTTAGTGTTTTTGGGCTACCATTACTTAAGGATTTTGGTGAATTAATTCTTGATTTATCTTTATCACCAATTTCACTATCGTGATCGTCAGTCGTTATGTATAAATCTTTGCTTGGTGATGGAATAGATCTTTCAGTTTCCGGCGAACTGTCTTTATAATTTTTTAAATGCGCTTCGAAATTGTAGTGCTTTCTAACGTAGTTAGAGTCCAAGCTGTCAATTTCGCTCGGGTTTCGGGAATGCCCAATGCTATCTTCGGATAGATTAGTCGGTTTGCTTTCTTCGTTTAAATTTGGCCAACTACCACTTATGGATCTGGAGGAATGACGACTTTCTACTCGGGACGCGGTTTCGTCTTTTTCAGATTTTTTGTCGGTGTGGCTTAGATGACTTAATGTATCGTCTCCTCTTTGACCATTTATGTCACCAAAACACGAAGCTGTACTTTCAATGTATATACCTTCTAAGACTTCTTCCTTTGTTTGGTATTTCGCACGTCCAGGTAACCTGAAATAGTCATACAGTGTTTATGAAAGTATGTTTTTTAATCAAATAAATATATATGCAAGTGGTAGTATATTCCAGTGTTTCCCCTGATATGTATGAAACCATATAATGAAAAATCAATGGCTTGCTACCAAAGAAAGCAAATTTGTGTACTTTTGATTGATAGTTTCATTTGCCAATTGCAGGTTCATGCACATTGTATGAATGTGTAAATATTTATATTATTAACTTACATTAATAGACTTGAAATAAACATTAGCATAACGTACCTGTCTTTAAAACACGGCTTGTCGAATAACCGGGCGCGAGGAATTAGTTGAGATCTTTTGCTCTTCGCATGATTTTGAATCTGAAGGTCTGTAAAGGTTTCTTCTCTGATTACAGCCAAGCTGCGGCTGCGCCTTAAATTTGATCCTTCAAGTTCTTTATGCTTGCACAATCTACCATAACTTCCACTAAATTCAGTGTCAGAATTAGAAAATCTCTTTTGCAGAAGTTCCTCTGCTGCTCTCGATCGTGTTAAATGTTGGTAAAATTCGTCTTGAGGTAATTGGACGGGAAGCTTGTAGTATTCGGCAAGTTTACTTTGGTACTTTTCGTGTTTTTTGTTTTTATTGTCACAGGTTTCCTTGTCTTTTTCTTTGCTCTTTGTCAATTTTCTCTTTTTGGGCCGTTCTTCTTGACTTTTCTTTGATTCTAAAGAGCTGCGAGGGTTATCAAACTCTAGTGTCTCTGTGGGGTTCTCAAAATATTGTATATCAGCGACGGTGTTTGCTGCAGACTTGTGTTCGTCCTGACTCGATTTCCTTTCGACAAGTTCTCGAAGGCGGCTTCTTGTTGAACTAGTATTGGAAGTGACGCTTTCGGGGCGCTTAACGGGATACTCCAAGTTTGACGATGACGATCGTCTGAAAAGGCTTGTCTTGATCGACCCGAAGTCGCCTTCGTCTTGACAAGAAGCCGCTGAGAAATTTTGAGTCCTTATACGGTCAACGTGATTCTGACTAGAATACGACGCGACCGAGTCCACCGAGTGCCTGGAATACAAAACGCAACAGATTAGATTAACACGAATACTCACGATTACAACAAGATAGTAATGTTTGCAAAAGTTATCTTCGACGCGGATGAAGTCATAGTTTTTGTAAGTGATGTCAAGTAGGTCAAATATTGATATAAGACGCGTGGAACTAGTTTTAATGTATAATTTAAATAAATACTCGAGGATTGGAGATAAGCGTTTCTGAGGGTTGTTTGAGTTTAGTAACCTATGTCAATGATGTCCGACCCTAGTTGAAGTAATAGTCAGGTCATTTGTTGGCAGCTAGCCAGAGCCGATTAGAGACGCGCCTGGGTTGACAACAAAATCATTATTTTCCATTCCACTCAAGATATGCTAAAAATAAAAATGTACGATGCAAGTATGCGTTAACTGAGCCATATGTTTATGACGGAAAAAATATTACTTTTATTAGGTAAAATTATTACTGTTAATAAATATTGAATATAGTATCAACCTAATACAAACAGTAGTGTGCTTAAAAAATTAATGAATTTTAAAGGTCATAAAATGTATGGTGTGAAATTGCCTTAATAAAATTGTTATTTCCTTTTTATCCGTGAGGGGATAAAAAGCCTTCACAAAAACGTTAAAACATTTCAGATAGCTAACGGAATGGCTGCTGTTTCGGCGGCGGACCGTTTTTTGGCTTAATTCCCGTAAATGAAGTAATAATGGAAATGACCCGCCTATAACATTATACGTCTGCTCTAAGACCTTTATAAGATGCTATTTGATGTTTTAATTATTCCTATCCCAAGAAAATTACGCAGAATGAAGACCATACACATTTTTTAGGTTTAGATAAGATACTCTTTAATTTTGTGTCTGATACGGTAATTCAAAATGGGCATTTGGTATATACAAGTACAATAACTAGTATAGTATATTCTAAAAACGAATAAAAGTATACATTGATTGACAATTTCTTCAAACTATTATATCAATAGATTTATTTTTCT
>DWJS01000011.1:0-19476 GCA_018248975.1 Codatractus imalena | reverse complement strand
GGCAATAAAAAGATGTACTTATTAATTTAATATTAATTTTAAAATCCTAAATCTGTCCATCATCTTTAATTAGGCGGAACGAAGTTCGCCGGGTCAGCTAGTACGTATATATAAACTAGTGGCACCTGGCCAATATCACCCACATCAGAAATAAACAATGACATGAATATTATATGGTCTAAGAATTAAAGAACGTGAGGGTAGACTGAACAAAGTAATACTAGCAATTTATATTGAACACGTTATAAAAAAAAAACTTATAAAGTGTATAATGTTATATTAATTATAAATAATATTACACCTTACAGACACTAAATAAAGGATTAGACGTATTAAATTACAACGTATTGCTTCGTTTAGTCACATTTTGAAAAATATCACGACATCGTGGGCCTATCTACAGGCCGCGGGGAGCATCTGTTAAAGTTCATCCCGTTTTTTTTTATTATTATTTTTATTTAAAAATATCGCCACCCTAACGTCACTCACTCAGTCAACAAGCATCCAATTTTACCACTAACACGAAATAGACACCATAATTTAAATGAAACACATAAATGGACATACATATTCTATAAATCTACTTCATTTAATTACATTTTCCTTCTCACTGACTTGATATATTAAGAAACATCAAACTTACAAATAAAAGACAGTTGTGGTCAATAGCGCGATAGTACTTCATTCGAAAATAATTCCAATAATCCTAAAAACTAAGATAATCTTAAAAACTCAGTATAAACGGTATAAATAAAGTAAACATTATTATTATTTAAGTTTTCAATAACAAAGTAATGGACTAGAATTATTATAATTGAGAAAATAATTGAAACAATTCATTTAAAATATTTCATAACAGAACATTATAAAAGTAAAACATGTCATTATTGCTTCACAGTAAACATCGCACACCAAACTATTCGCGTAATCGACCACAGACGAAATGCTTACGAAAAAGTTGAGTATTATATCATTCAGTCTCTAGAAATGCAGGCTACGTAAGTCAGCGAGAAGGCCGTCCTAAATTGTAAACCTACGGTTTGATTATTGAACAACACATGCAGAGTGTACGTATCGACGTTTCAATTACTTTATTTGTCTATTAGTTTTATGAGGCCTTACATTTATGGGGTATACCTAGAAGAACTCTGTCTCCGAACGTACAGCTAGGAATTCTATTAGGCCAGACAAGCCATCGAGACTAATACATGTAAGGTTTAAAATACATATACAATCCGACAGCGGCAGACTGGGGATATATTACAAGAGGAAATAGTTTTGCACACTTTAGAAATAGTACGTATTTTTGTTATTCTATATTTATAACGGCTGTTACAGTCGAATTGTGAATGGTCGCGATTCTAAATCTTACCAATGGGGTTATCAGCAGAATAATAACTTTTATTGAGAAGATAAAGATCTTCATTGTAAAATATCTAAGGTAATATAAAAGGCAATTAAGGCTGTGAAAGTAATGTACGGGACTAATAGATACATAAACATGCGTCGGGTAACATATAAAAATATTGCTTAGTTACATAGTAATAGTATTGCGAAGTAAAAAGACCTTAGGTCTAACGTTAGAAAGGAACACCTACAAGAATAAAGATCTACCTATTTACAGATACCTAAAGTATGGATAGAACGAAATATTTGGCTAAAATATCATAGGAATACATGATGTGAAAATTAATCTAAGCGATCTGTGTATAGGATTAAATTTAATAAAACATTGTAAATGAATATCAAAATTGATTAGAAAATTGTGATCATTTTGAGTATTATGGTTTCATTATTAGTATTATGCTCAGTTCGTATTATAAGCTTCTCGATTCTCATTAATTTATGACTCGTTACCCTGTGATGAGTTGTTTAAAGAGATTCAATTTTGTTTTCATTATGCAAGGGATATTAAAAAAGATCGGGTCGTCTAAGTACGTAAAGCAAACAAAGTTAGCGTTTTCGATCCTAACGTTACGTACGAAATACAATTTGTCCGTTACTCAAACTTACGCTATTCACTCGATTTTCTTACAAAAACGGTCCGTGCATCATCAGTCCAAAGTCCCAAACCTTTCCAAAAGTATTCGCTTACACTAAACCGATCACAAGAGCTCACATTTCAAAATAGATAAATGCCGTTTCCAACGAGATAGAAAACACTTCAATCCTATAAAAATAGTAAGAACTAAACCTACCGACCTCATCGTCATCGCGTTTAATGGGGAAGTTAGTGTTACATTTATTTGTATGAGAGCCACCGACGTGAGTTTAAATTATTTTTAACGTTATATAACACTAGAATGACAATCAATGGCGGCCCGACAGGGGGTCCGCTTTACATCGTTACGAAAATAATTTGTTAACTTTCATAATCGCATGGAAAATTTTAATATCGATTATACATCGAGCGGACACAAAACATACAGGTGGCGGGGGCGAGGGGAGGGGGAGGCGATCAGTTCCGGTGTCTCGCGCGGCCGCTGCGGCGGCGCTTGCGGCGGGCGTCGCGCACGAACACGATGTTGGCGGGGTCGTCGGCCAGCTGCGGGTGGCGCGCCAGCGAGTGCACGTCGCGCGCCGCCCAGCCGTCCACGACGCCGTGCGAGATGAGCTCCTCCTTCTCCTCCTCGGTCCAGGCGGCGCGGCCCTCCCAGCCGGCGGCCACGAGCGCCTTCTCCCGCTCCCAGGCGCGCGCGGCGGCCCGCTTGTGCGCGTGCTTGAGCAGCTTGGCGCGCTCCTGCGCCGGCTCCACGCCGTAGCGCAGCACCACCACCGCCTGCGCCGCGCCCGCGCCCACCGCGTGCACCCGCACCTGCGCGCGCGTTTACGTTTGGTTAGAAGCAGTGATAGCCTAGTGGTTAAAAATTCGGCCTCTCAAACCGGAGGTCCCGGTTTCGAACCTCAGGCACGCCCCTCGATTTTTTCAAACTATGTGCGTATTACAAATTAATTTACAAAAAAACATCGTGAGGAAAAACTTACACGCCTAGGAGTTCTAAAAAAAAGTTCTCAAAGGTGTATAAAGTCTACCAATCCACACTAGGCCAGCGTGGTGGACTAAGGCCTAAATCCTTTTCACTCTGAGTGGAGACCTGTGCCCAGCAGTGGGACAAAAATGGCCGATGATGATGTTTGGTTATTTTGAAGTTTGAATATTCAATGGATCTTTGTATTCACGGCTCATAACAAAGATAAAATGTTCCATACAGTACAAGTACCTACGTTAAAATGCTTAAACGGAAAATGTATAATAATAGTATTCTAAAGCTCAGAGCAAATAGCCCTCGTCACCGTCACACGTCTACACCACACCACATCACGTCCACATGACACGTCCACGTGTCACTATGTCACGTCTACATGACACGACTAAATTGACTGCTCGTACTTCTTATGAATGAATATGCTTTATTCACGCATAGGCACTGATGGAGATAAAATAATATAGTGGATTTAGTAATTTTTAACACGTTTTCGGCGCGTCGACGTCGCCGTCTTGATTTATATAAATTCAGGATAGTGCAGTAATAGCGGAAACGCAATCATTGCATTTCCTGCTTATCTTTATATCTAACCAAATTAAACAACAATAGCAATAGAATACAAAGATTTGTTATTCTTACCTCTAAACCTTGATCGTTAGTCTCGTCTTGCGACACGTTGAATTTGCCAGAGAGTCTTCTTAACTCCTCCATGTCATCTCTGATCTTCAGCGAGTTATCTTTCACGAAGTAAAACACGTCCTGATCGTGAATATTGAAATGTACATCCAAAAAGTACGAGTTGTTAAATACTGTGGTAATGACGTCCTCTACCACGCTGTTAGCCCCATCCGCCACGCTTATGTAGGCCTTGCCATCGACCCTTGAGATTAGCACACCTTCGCCGAATACACCGCGTTTGTATGAGACCCTTGGCAAAAGGTTTCTTGTAATAGGCTCCATTTTTAGCAGAGGCGTCGGCACAAACTCGATGTCTGATAGCTTATCATTTACCTGAAAAATAATTCATTAATGTAATCATAAGTCGCTATAAAAAACTACCTAATAATATATTTTTATTCATTTACATACGCACCTTTTCAATGATACATTGAAGACCAGACATCACACCAAAGTCCGGCGCAAGTTGCTGTCTTATCAGAGAATTCATTGGTTGGAATATCATATCTGTGATATACTTGGATCCCATCATCTTGTGCAGGTCGTAACCGTATAGATGTAGCCAGCTGGCCAAACTAGTCATGTATGGAACGTCCTGGTACTTGTTTATCGGGTCATTATTCTTAAATCTATAAATGAAGATGTCAGTTGGCAGGCTCAGCTTAGTAGCTAGATGTTCCCAGTTGGGTGTCATCCATTGCCCTACTACAGGGTCATACAGCCTATTATCCAAGTACACCAAATTCGTGTTAGAATCTAAAATCCCGCCGTGAAAATCAACAGGCAGATAGAATCCAGGGTTGGAATCTTTGACTATTTTTCCGAAAGGACTGCGTTTGATTTCTTTGATGATTTCGCCGTTAACGTCAAAGACAACGAGGGGCGATCCGTTCTGATCGGTAGCTATATAGAACCGTTGGTCATCTGTTTCCATACAAGTTAGGAAATCTTTCTGATCATAAAGGAATCGTACAGTCTTCTCCTCTTTAGGGAAATGCATGTGCGTGATCAGGTTTGGAGTTTGTGGGTTGGTGTAGAAGAACTGGGTCACATTGTTCTTGTCATCTTTCCAAGCGACCAACCTATTTCTATCGTCGTAGTAGTACCACATTTGGAACTTGTCCCTTTCGAGCGCGTGGATAAATTGGCCTCGGGAATTGTATCTGTATTTTTGTTCTGCACGACGTATAACAAATCCGCGACCATCATAGCTGCTAAACTCGATATCACCGTACTGCACAACTCTGTCACCAATATCGTAGCCAAGGTAACGTTTCTCGCCGTGTTCAATGACACCAACAATGTTGCCATTCTCATCGTAAACGTATTTCCAGTCGTCTTCAGAACCAATCACTTCCATCAGGTGACCATCATAATTGTAACTGATCCTGTCGTTCGATGAGGTGTCACCAATCATCATCTTCTTTGCTTTAATTCGGTTTCGGGCATCATAATCTAATTCCAGGCGGAAGACATCAAATGACTTTATATTCATCAGGACAGTCTTAATCCTACCGTGGTCATCATAGTCGGTTATCGTGAAGTATTGTTTGCTAGTGTCTTGCATTACAGATCGGTTGAAAGTGTTTCTGTAGATTCTTAAGTCGCTCACGCCTTCAAGAATACCGAGATTCTGGTTGTACTTCAACCTGATCTGTGGCATTTCTTTGCTATTGATATTTACGTCAATCATAGAAAGTCTCGCGTTTCCGTCGTATTGATATTTAAAGTGAGCGTTATTAAGGCCGCTCTTTGAATTAAATTTCATCTTTTCGTCTTTAAGGATGCCTGCATGATATTTATAATCCTGTTTTAGTTCATAATCTGGATCGGTAATTTCGACGTTCTTCACGAGATGACTGTTTTCGTGGTAAACGTATCGGATAGCAGATGCGCCAGCTAGTATTGTTTCCAATTTTCCGGTACTGTCATATACGTACAAAATCTTTCCAGATTGATGGGGGAAAATCTTTGCCAAAACGTGGCCATCATCATTGTACAGGATTTCATATGGATGCCTGTTCATTGGAGAAAAGTATTGGTATTTGAAATATCCTAATGATGTCATAAGAGAAAATGTGTGAATATGTCCTCTCGGTGTTGTCAAATTCTGTAGAGCTCCAGAATCGTCATAGTCCAGTAAATAATCGCTACCTCTTGGAGTTGTAACTTTCAATGGTAAGCTCGTAAACATATCTCTAAACGAGTACGCCAATGAGGATCCGTCGCCGTAGCGTATTTCGTGCAATCTACCGGCTCTATCGTAATCGTAAGTTTCATTCAGTTCTCCCCATTTCCAACTAGTTAATCTGTTAAACCTATCGTATTCAAGTTCAACCTCAGCGAAAATACCGCTTCTCGGGCCCCATTTCACAGGTCGCGCCGTTCTATCGTAAGTAACGTTCAGTAGCTCCACTTTATCGTCCATAAACACGGCTACGGTCGAAGTGTCTCTGTCATACTCCAGTGTTAGTAGATTCTCACCATTCACTCGCAATTTACGACCAATTTGAGCGACTGCCTTGCTGCTCTTTCCTTTATTTGATTGCAGTCGTCGTAGGAAGTATCGCCATTCAAATCGATTCGCTAAGTCACCACCAACTTCTGTTCTTTGTTTAGCCGGCACCGGGTAACTTTCACCTAAAATAGGGTCGATTTCGGAGAGAATTGTATACGGCACTGTATCTGTAGATATCACATGACCCCACGGCATGCTCGATGATATGCTACCGTCAGTTGAAATTATAGTTTTCTTTTCAGCCTCACCAAGTCGCGTATTTACTGATGATCCTTTTATGAGGATTGAAATTGGTTTTCTGTTATTTTCGCCTATACGAACCGTTGCGCCTTTGAGGCTTAGATCAAAGGTTAGATTAATAATTCGACCAGTAGGTGTGACGGCCATTGTTAGTCTACCGAATTCGTCGTATTTGTAGATATAGCTTCTACCGGTGCTGTCGTACTTAGCCTTCAGTAAACCAGTAGTACCATGATAATCGAATGTCACGTTGAAATTATCTGGCGTTCGAAGTTCTTGTAACATCTTCATACGTGACATTTTTAATCTACATTTCTGGCCTTTCGTGTTTTCTATAGAATTAACGAGGCTCGAATAGTCTCGCAACAAGAACACTTTGTTGCCAGCTGCATCGGTCACAGTGCTCAGTTTTCCGTTACTCGTATTTACAGTGTACGTGAATACGTAGTTATTTTCACCGGTCAGGATATTCTTAGTCATAACATGCTGGCCGAATCTGTTGAATATGTAAATTTCTTGCGTGTCTGGCGCATATATTTCATATTCTCTCGCGCCACTGGCGTCGGGAATGCTCGCCATAACCGAACGGATCCTGTAGTTTGCTTGGTCAGCGATATGAACGATTCCGTCAGGGCTTACGATTACAGCAGAGATAGTGTTAAACTTGGAATTGGAAGCTAAGAAGTGATCTGCTTCGAAGCAATCACAGCCACGTTCTAAGCAGTTGCATTTAGACTCGGCACCGGCATAGAGTGATATTTTTCCGTCCGTAGTTATAAGACGGACTCGATTAATTCTTTGGGAATCACTTTCAGCTACATACAAATCTCCAGCGGCTCCGAATGCTATGCTTTGCGGCATCACGAGAGTAGCGTAAGTGGCTAGTTCCATGTCGTATCCAGTGAGTGGCGATGGACAATGAAGAGGTCTTCCAGCGATCACCTTAACCCTGCCATCAGGAGCCATCTGGAGAATCATATGGTCGTCAATGATATGCAGGCTGTTATCAAGAGGATTTATAGCCAGTTCTGTGGGCCAACGAAGATGAACTTCCTCGACGCTTAGCGTTCCTTCACAAGGTATCGGTTTCCAATGAGCTCTGTGCATGTGGTTTCCAATAACTGTTGTGATAATGCCATCTCTGTCTACCATACGAATGTTAGTGCCGTCAGCGAAGTAAAGGATATTGTCAATGGATACTGCGACTCCCTTAGGATACGCTAATTTGGCGTCTCTTGCCAAAGCCCCGTCACCGCAGTGAGCCTCGTCGCCTGGAAGACATCTTTCTCCAGAACCGACGACGGTTTCCCAGTTGTGTTCAGGGTCACTGTAGTCATCCGTGTTACGCACTTTGATGATCTGGTGCGATTCGGGATCCGAAATGTACAGAGTGCCGTCAAGCGGTGATAGAGCCATGTGGTAGCGATATGAAACTCTGGTAGCGCTGTAAAAAAAAGGGTATGTTTACAATTCGACATGTTATCACGAGTTATAATAAAGGCTGCTCGGTAGGCAGAATTTCAACATTTCACAGATTTATTTCTATAAAATTGCTTGGGCTATAACAATCTTAGGGCTGTCTGTTTCTCTGTTACGTTTTACTTCTAAACAGCTTAACAAATTTGGATGAATTTTGGTATAGATCTCTATAGATAGAAGCATGAAAGTTTATTTTGGGTTTTTGATCCTTACTAATAAAATAAATGCGCAAGTGACTTGGTCTGTGTCTATGTTACGTTATCAAGAGCCAAAACCGCTGAAGCAATCGCTGCCACACACCGCTGCTGCACAACCACCATCAAGTTGTGCTAATGGTGGTGGGTATAGATGACGAATAAACAAAACAAAACTAACTTGAGCTTGACGATGGTGCGCACGAGTCCGTCCGGCGCGACCTTGCGTACAAGGTTGAAGTCGCCGACGTACAGCGCGCCCGCGGGCGAGGCGGCCAGCGCGACGGGCGCGAGCAGACGTTGTCGCCGCGCCGCGCCTGCGCACTCCGCGCCGCACTCCAGTGCCCGCTGTCGCCCGTCACCCATCGCCGAGATGATCAGCCGCGGCTTGTGCTTCAGGTAGATGTTCGTGCCGTCGCCCTTTTGCAGGATACCTGAGTACCGCGCGACAGTTACTACTCGTCCGTTCGTACTACGTTGCTAAGAAATTGTAATCCCCGACGACAAATGACGGAAAATAAGTATGACGTGTGCTTTAGTATTGTCCGTGTGCAGGGGCGTAGCATAAAGTAAGGCGAAAGAGTGGTGGAGGTTTTAAGGAGGACAGCAAATTTTCCTTTGTATTTATTTTGATGTTCTTAGCTGTGACTGAAAATCTGTACAGTCGTTTGATTTTGGGTAACTTTTTTATATCACCAGACGGGGATTTTTATTCTATAGACTTAATAAATACTACATAATTAAGAATAGATCTATGGACATCTGTAATTCACCTCAGATAGCATTGGAGCCCAATATGAAGTCGGTTACAGATACGTTGCTACCTCCTAAGTGCTATGTTGGAATGGCTCGTGTAAGTCTCTTTTAGCACACTCTTTAAACTAGAACACAATAGTACACACATGTCATAATATTATTAAGATATTTTTAGCATACACATTATTAAGCAAAATAGGAATCGAACCACGCCGGATCTCAAATTAAATTAATTACAAAATTTGACACATACCTTCATGGAAATTGTATCTATGATGAATATCCAAATTCCATCCACCTACATCGGAAATGCTCATGTCGTGGCCACTTAGTTTAGTCGTTTGTACATTCCAGATGATATCCTTGCAATCCGTGTACTGATATCCAACTTTAACCAAAGCGGTAGTGACTCCATACACTCTCTGTCTGTACACGTTCAGTCTGTTCCATGGGTATGTAAACTTGATGACTGGGTCCGCTTCGAATATCTTCTCGAATAAGATGCCTTCGATGGTGATCCTCAAATGAATGAGAGCTAAGGTTGGGGGGACTTTCTCTGGTGTCAGCTGTAACTGAATGGTCGACAGGTAGCCGGCTGCCCTGGAGCTGTGGTACACGAGGTTTAACCCGGTGCCGGGTATTTGTAGACTTTCCTGTACTACCTGCAAATTGAAACATTTTTATGACATGTTTTTGTATGCATATGTGAGTATGTACTTCATGGTAAGTAGCCACGGCTCACCATGGACTTATGGACTTTTGTAATCGACCACGGATCAGATTGACATTCTGAATTTGGCCACAGATGCGTTGCTAGGCAGCTACATATAGGAGTGGCAGTGA
The DNA here is from genome assembly GCA_018248975.1 of Codatractus imalena. NCBI lineage: Eukaryota > Metazoa > Arthropoda > Insecta > Lepidoptera > Hesperiidae > Codatractus > Codatractus imalena. Next base: position 9,781 of record DWJS01000011.1, on the reverse strand, counting down.
TGCCCCTGGAGAAGAATCATGAACGGTTCTACCTCCTTTACATTTTGTTTAATTGGTTTGTGCGTAAAAATTTAAGTTTAAGTTTAATAGTTTAAGTTTAAGGTACAATTAAATATTAAATGCTAAACCAAACCAGTGTCTATAGAAATTTGGCCCTTCTCTCACAATACCTGGTCCTACTAGCTTTACTTTCAATACGTAAAATATCTCCGAAACTATTTTTATTGACTTCCCGTATAGTACGGGACATACTACAATAGATTGAGCTGAATTTCCGTAATCAGATAATATAAAGGCTAAAACCTTTCTCAATAAATAAACTATTAAATTCAAAAAGACTTTTACCAATCCAACTGTTGCTTCTAGAGATTAGCGCGTTCGAACAAATAATCTCGTCAGCTTTATAATATTAGCAATAAATTTATCCACGGAAAATAAGAAATTTGAATGAACTTTGACATTTAAGCTTTGAAGAAAGTAAATATATACTTGTTTCTGTATTCTTGTAGAACAATTGCTAGTCGTTTGTTTACATCCCAACCGAGTCTATCTGGTACGTAGTAGCAATACTAATAATGCGTGTACACACTAACAATGCGTGTACACAAGATGTACCTGTGATTCAGCCAAGATGGCGCTCTTGTCGGGGCAAGCTCCCTGGAACCCGTGCTTCCAAGTGGCGAGCACGACTGGCTTCATGGTGTCGTAGTCGTGGGCAAGACATGCCTGCGGAGGCCCCATACCGCCTTTGTCGTCAGATGTCGTCATTACCACCGAATTAATGATTACCACCTGGAAATATTGTATTATGTAATTGTTTAATTTGCTTCGAGGTACTCTCACTCTGCACTCTTATTATACGCATAGTTAATAGCTAAAGTAAATTTATGTTTTGTACGAGGACAGATAAATCGATATCTTTTTTTTAATACATTTAAAAACAAAATCTATTTATCATTAATACTGTCTATCCGGGGATCAAAGCCGGAACCGTCTGCATAGCATAGTAATGTAACGTATTGTTTATGAAAATTCTTAAAATCATAATAAACCTCGGACCCGATGTAGATGTTAACAATTCAAACGACGGACGACCAAACTTTGTATAAAGCAATTTAATTCTTTTTTACGCTCGACCGAACATGCGAGGTGACGATCAAAGAAACATTAGGTGTTTCAACTCTTAATTTTGCACAAAGTGGATAAAGTTCTCACGGGATTTTCATAGCTTTACACAATTTTTTATTTTAACATGTTTTATGTATTAGCTTTCTAATTTCGTACTCTAAGAGTGACAACGAAACCCAATTAAGGCTTCGTTGTTCGTCTGTCATGTCTGTCATCTGTATGTCTCAAGAACCGAAAAAGGTAAATCTTGAAATTCGCAGAGATTATAATTATATGGCCTCTATAACAACAAATAATAAAGAAATAAAAATAAAATAGAAGCTTTAAAAATATCTGACGTTACCTATAAGAATACACGCCTTTTTTGACAATATGCTGAAGTATGTACCTACATGACATCGTCATATTTTATTTAGATGACCGACGATCTTTTTGTTATAACGTTTTTTGCTCGTAATGATGGTGGTACAGAACCCTAAGTAAGGTCACTGTTGCCTATGTACATTTACCAACCAGATATACGTAAGATATAGGAACGACCAGAACCCTTGAGCACAATATTTTGAGGCCCCAGGTTCATTTGGAAAGTAAAAAAGAAACTTCAGTTTCTGTCATTCATGACAAAAACAAAAAGACTTTCCCTTAATGATTTTATGTTTATAAAAATAAAAATAATAATGCGCAGTAACGTGAGTGTAGGAGTAGTGTAGTGTATACCGGACTTTCGGGACCCCATGAGCTCAGGACCCTGAGCACAGAGCCCGTTGATCCTACATGAAATTGTTCATCGATACATTACAACTGCTTCTGAAATAATCTTACCTGAGATATATCACACAATAATTTATCTACTAAAGGAATTTAATTTTCTCAAGTTATCACGTAGTGTTGATGAAGAAAAATTGGACAAGATGGTAATTTATTCCAAAAAAGCACGTTCTTGGGATATCGGTTCGCTTCAATTAAAACATGTTGCTCAGTAAATGAAATTGTTCAATTTACTATTGGTCTAAACGTAATAAAACAAAACCTCCATAATTCAGACAAATAATACAAACCTCATTCCAAGGCACGAAGACAACTTGGGTGGATCTCTTGAAGGGAGCTCTTCCAAAATGCAGCGTCACCGCGCCCCCTCCATTAACTAGCAAATCGAACCAACCATCTTCTCTAGTCAAGGTGAAGCCCTCCAAAGGCGTCGAGGTTGACACTCTGACTCCGACTAACCCAGACCCCAGTGACGTCACCACTCTGCCTCTTATTACGGCAGATCGGCTGCAAGCAGACAATTTTGATGATGACGAAATTCTACCTAACGGTTTGAACGTATCAAGAGTATTTTCGACTTCGAATGCTACGTGAGATTGAAATTGTGAAGTTATTAAAGTTGTTTTAAAAGTAGACAGAAACTTCATGAGACGCTAATACGAACTTCAAAATGTTAATAGTAATGTCAAGAATTGAAGTAGAAATCAATACTATTCGACGTGATAATTATGGGAACTACTGGTATTTAATAGTGTGCAAGTTAAAACTTCTAATATTTAAATATACTATTCCGTGGTAATGTAAATACACGTATTTTTAATATTTAAATAGATTTACTACTTTTCTCAACTAGCAAGGTGGAACTCCTTAAATTTTAAGAAACAATTTTACTTTAACCTTCAACCTCTACCTACATTCATTCTAATAATCCCAGTATAGTTAATTACATAATAATATATAATAAACGTTTATATTACAATAGATAAAAAGCGTAACACAAGACTCACAGGACAAGATTTAGGTAACTAAACATAAAGATGCATGCACACACTAAAATACACAATATATTATGGAATACATACATAATATTACGTCTTCAAATAAGTAGATACGGTGTTATAGGAAATACAGAATCATAGCATGATCATGTGCCAGAACAAAGGCATTGCTTATTGAAGAAAAATATTTAAAGCAATAATGTATAGTCACATATTCATGCTAGTGATTCAAGTAATGTTAAGTCTAAGTGTAAACGCACACACTCCTATTGGATGCTAAATCTTACCTCGTATTGAAGTGGTTCCAAAACATACTGCGCAGCGGAAAGACGAGAAATGACATAGAATAAGTAAGTATCGTTAGATACAATAATGTTAATTTAGAAGAGGAAAATTCAGAACAGGTTAGTAACAGCGTCCTGGGCCAAGACTTGGTCGTTGATAAGTAAAAACATGCATGTGGCGACTGTTAGTAACCGATCGGAACTTTCTATTGCTTCTGCTTCACATATAAAATCAAAATTATAACGAATATCCGCAGAATAGGGTGTAGGAAAAAGAAAAAAGAAAACAAAGTGATACACTCTGATGTAAATAAAACATTAGGATCGACTGGGGCACAACATTGCATATCTTATATAATAGTATTGATTATTTTATAAAACAGACATTTTCAAGGAACCAGTTGATACGAACATTTAGTATATAGTTCTGTGTATCAAATGGTCCCTGGTATTCTGTACATCTAACATGACACCGAACACTTATTCTCACCTTTCGTTGAAGGTCTCTTGTTTGGCGTAATTTTGAAGACTACCTTCGTCGATGAGGAACTTCATCCTTTCGAAGAAGGAAGCAGTGATGGCGGGTGGTTGTTTCCTCAACAGGATATCTGTAGGTTTAGGTGACGACACGCAGAGCTGACTACCTTTACAAGTGGCGCTTTGACAGCATTCGGGGTCTTCGCAGTCGATTAAGCCATCTAAATACAATATTAAACATTAAATCATTAACGCATTATCGTTTTTCTAACGCAACTGTGTCACTTTAAATAATTTAACCAAAAGGATTGTGTACATAATATATCCTTGCGTAAGGTATATTAATTTGGGTTTTGCCCTCCCCAAAACCCAACCAATTTAAGTTATTTGGGCGTTAATTGATTCGTCTCAGTTTCGTGCGGGTTTTGGGATTATTAACTCCAAGTAGAGATAACGTGTCAAATGTTAGTCGTTCGCTCCGAGTACCAAAATAACTAAAATTATTTACATAAATTTTGAACTGTCATTATTCGTTTACTAACATTTATCTATGCGTATACAAAACATGATTTTGATAGGTCCGACTCTTCTATGGTTTCAGAGGGGTAATAAGTTTAACATAAAATAAACAAAAATAAACTAGAACAAATACGACTATGCCTTATACCTTTATCATTGTCTTTAGAATCGTCACAGATTTGCTCCTTAAGCGTGGTGCAATCGGGTCCGTCCCAGCCATCGAAGCACTTGCATTCCCAATGGCCGTCGTTAGCAACTCTGCACTGACCGTGTCCGGCACATCCTCTCGGGCAGCCCTCTAGGGTACAGTGTCTTCCGTTCCAACCAGAGACACATAGACATGTCCCGTTCTTGCATTGCCCATGGTCGCTACAACGAGCATCACAAAGTTTCGAAGTGCAGAATTCTCCGGTCCAACCTTGATCACAAACGCAAGACTCGCCAACGCACCTACCGTGAGGTCCGCAATCTAAGTCGCAAACTTCTGCAAAAGTGATATTAAAATATGTTTTACTCTGACTATATAAAACATCTTTTATACAACTTCTCTCGCGAATACCATTAGCAGTCAGAAACAATATATGTACATGACTTTTTGTTATTTTTATACACATACAAAGATCTTATTTAGACGAGTTTTTACCGAGTAGACATAATATTGAATTGGAACCTCATCTAAGATATAATAGCTTACTAATAATTTTGTTATATGTAGGTGCGTCTCACATCAGAAAAAACACGTAGGTAACATCATTTAGATTAGACAAAATCCAAATAAGTATATATATACCTATCTAATATTGGCTTACCCTTGGAGCAGTCATCGCCAGACCAGCGTGCGTGACATGTACATGTTTGTGTATCAACGTCGAAGGAGCCATGTCCGGAGCAATCAGGCAAACACTGAAGAGCATCTTTGTCCATGGTCGCACAGTCAGTTCCTTTCCAGCCTTTCTTGCATACACAAGATCCTTCGATGCAAAATCCGTGACCGGAGCAAGTTGGATGCGGACAATCCACATCCGCGCAAAACTTCCCTTTATATCCTCTCACGCAAGCACATTTTCCATTTACACAGTGACCGTGACCATTGCAATCAGGAACTTCACACTCGTCGTGTCGTAGAGAACACTCCTTGCCTTTCCATCCAGGATTGCATTGGCATTCTCCGTTTATGTATTCGCCACGTTGGGAACACAACACTGGGCATACACCTGCAAATTTTACCGTAGTATAAGTTTTTTTAAAACCCGAATTTACACAGAAATAAGAGAAGCTATTACACATACTTTCACTGCAATCATCTCCTCCAAATCCTGGCTGGCACTGACAATGGCCCATGAGACATTCCCCTTTGCCAGAGCAGCCGTTGGGACAATTATGAGTCATATCTTCAGCTACTATAAGAATGAAAGAGATTTCTTGCGGATCACCGTCATCATTGTATAAGGAGAGAAACCAATGTCCTTGCTCCATGTAATGAGTTACTTCCTTCTTTACGGACGGCTGTAATCAGATAAATTATTCAAAAATTCTGTTGGTATCGTGCAAAATAATATTTGTGTCCTAATTTATACTTACGTGTGATGCTCTAGTAGTTCTAGCTTTGAAACCGCTTAGGACTTCCAGAAAATGATATTGTGTGTGTGTAGGCAATGCATTTCTTCTAGCATAGACACCTATTGACGCTCCTCTAGGTATCATATAATCAAATTTTACATATGAAGCTTCTGATTGGTAGAACTGCATATTCCAATAACTATATGGAGGGATTTCTTTTGATAATTTTTCACCTAAATTAATTTGTTTGAACGTCGTACCATCTGGTGGGAATGACTGTGCTGGAAATGTTCTTGCACCTGTAATATATTATTGTTCAGAATTAGTAGCATTTAAATACATTTATTCCAAACCAATGCAACTTTAACCATGCGACAATGTGATGATATTGTGATCAGATGTTAAAAAAGAAAATGCATAATAGCTCTACGAAATTAAGATGTCTAAATTAAACTACATAGCGCATGCGTTCGATCAGATTATGAATATCAATCTTCCCAGTGTGTCCATTAACATACATGCAAGTTAGTTCGTTAGGTTTAAGTTGTATATTTTTGCGTAGATAACCCTACCGAAAATGAAGTTCGGTGATCATTAGTATGTTATCATAATGCTAATTTAGAGACCTCACCTTCCAGAATTAGGATGGGTGGAGGTTTTATTTTTGGACATACACACTTTGGAGCATTGGTGGTTGATATTATTTCAGATTCGGTGGTTGATATTAATTCAGATTCAGTAGAAATATCACTCGTAGAGGAGATCTCAGTAGTCGAATCAGTTACCTCTGTGGTTTCTGTAAATACTTTGTCCTCATTGGTATTAAAAATGCTACTTTCTGTTATTGTAGTTACATCTGTTTGCTTAGACGAATCAGACGTACTTTCTGATTTCTCATAGTTTGTAGACGATTCAATCTCCTCGACATTTTTTAAGGTTGTTTTATCTGAGTAGTCATCATAAAAATCATCAGAGGAATTGTTGCTTTCGCATATTGGACATGAACACTCACAACTGCCACCCCACCCTGTTTCTTCTATTTTAGGTGCCTTTGTTCTGCTCTCAATCGTCACCGGTTTATTAAAATTTGTAGGCATAGTCGGCTCTGAATCCATTGGAGTAATTTTAACGGAAGGTATTTCGCTGGAATCTCCGACTGTTGGAACTGTTACTGTTAATGAATATAAAGGCTTATATGAAGAGTTTTCGGCATCATCTGACGAAATTGTAAGATTAATCAAAACGTGTTTGGCGTTAGATGATACATCAGGAGATTTAGTCTCCTTAGGATTATTTACAGTAGAAGGTTGATCAGTTACAACCGTTTCTTCAGTTGTTGTATTATTTACAACATGATTAGTATTAGTAACACTCGGTGACGATTGCGTTATCGGCATTACATGCTCTTTATCAATGATTGGTTTATATGTGGTAACAAAATTAACACTTTTAACTGAAGTTGCTGTACTTGTTAAAAGGGTGTCTTTGGCAATAGTAGGTGGCATTGTAGTAAATTTAGGAGCAATTGTTGTATCAAAATTACGAGGCGTGCTAAGTTCTCTGTTGTAGTGGAACTTTTCAAGGTTATTTTCCAATTCAGTGGAATCGTTCGAGTAAATATGTAATTCTTCGTTAACCTCATTAAGCCTTGTTATTAATTTTAAAAATTGAAGCTTTTGCATACCATAGGAATAAATTGAGGGAAATGCATCATTTTGCATATCATCTGGATCATACGCAACGTGGCTTTCTTTAAGCTCAGCGCTTTTTTTAGTTATTAAAACTTCAGGCGGTTGATCTACATGAGTTTCCATTTCCGTTTTATTTATATTATTTATTATGGATTTATTTACGCTGATATCTTTCACAGTTGTTGTTACAACGGTTGTAGGTTCATCATTATTATGCGTGGCGGTAAGCGTGGTTTTATTAGTTAGATCACCAATGTTAGCAGTTACATTACCAACATCGCTGGACACAGAAGCATTATCATGAACCTCGGTGTTTCCTTCCGTTGAACCAGTGTGGGCCTCCTCCGAAGCCGATGACACACCATGCACTAAGCTAATAGTGTTCACAGAAGGCGTAGTGATTAATTCATGCACATCTACATTAGCAGAAGAACCCGTGGAAACAGAAGGTAGTACAGAAGAAGCATGCCCATCTACATTTCTACGATGGCGCGAGTGATTTTCCCCATTACCTGAGCCGGAAGATGTCGAGCTTTGGTGTGGTCTGCTTACTAAAGATTTGTTACTTGATTCGAGCGTCGTAGATTTCGAAACAGAGAACTTATCGGTGGTTTCACCAACAATTACTGTACATGGTTTATTCTCATATGACCAGTTATCAGTGAAATAGGACGCTGCAAGCAAAAATATGTTTAAGTAATCTTATAAATATAAGAAAATGTCATATTGTAAAGTTAAATTTACTACAGGTATAATCTTAAGGCAGGCGCTCTTTATAAGTAGAGCTGAGCCGTACTACATTTCATTATGCATATCGAAGCAACAGGTTTAAAATTTGAAGCGGAATCCATAATGAATTACCTGACATATAAGAGGCGATGGCTAAGAGTAGAACAAACAGCATTATGAAAACTATAGCGGTGCACTTCCAAGAGCACCTAGACGAGAGGCCTTTCCTGAAGTGGAAACGAGAGGCGGCTGGGGCAAAGTGCGCCGCGCGCAGGTTATTCCTCACGGGGAGGACGGGGACGGGCGTCCCGAACGCTGGGTGCCGGTCGCCCCGGTCCATCCTTTCCAGAGTACTCTTTTCTTGTTTCCCGGGACTACTGCACGATGAGTTCGATTTGTAGTCCATCGACGGGTTTTTTTGAATGTCCCCTAAAAGCAGAAAAATTTACTTTACTCAAATCTATGACGTGATTGGAAGCTCTTTGATAATTATACATATAATAAAATTGAAGTCACTATTGGTGATGTCAAAATAACAGCTTTTTAATTAATGCATATAAAAGTACGTATTAGCAACATTTTTTTATTTTATTGGTTTCTGTTTGTTTCTGCTTATGTCTGAATCAATTTCACCACATGCTCTGCACTTTTACAGGTTGATAACTGCAACTCCTTATAACTTATGTTATTAGGAGTAACTTTTAGGCTTTTGTTGCGTAAAAAAAACCTTAAAGAGAGGCGAAATGGGGAATAAGTTAAAACTTGATATGCTGGTGAATCCGCAAGCACAGCTAGTTTAGACATAAACCTTATGTTCGTCTACAATTTTACTACTTAAATTTAGACCTTGTTGGTATTTTAATAGGCATAAAACGTTTGCGTACTTAAATTATATCGACCTTTAATTTCAAACGTTTGCATGCCAAAATAAGTGAAAACAATATATGTAGGTAGAAATAAAGTTTGTCGGTGGCGCCATCGCATTTGAACCACTTTATTTTACCATGTTGCTTGTAGTTGGCAGTTATGTAATTACATTGCATTACACATCATTACAGAATATTACATTATATAGTGTTACATTACAGGATTAACTGGAGTAACAAAAGCAGCTGAGCATTAACGAGATTACAGATTCCAGAAGGTCGCATACCTGAAGGCACGTAGAAGTTTCCGGAGGGGGTGCGCACCAGGCACGAGGGTTCGAAGTCGGAGAGGTCGGCAGGGTTGCCAGTGATGCGGCCGTTCAGGCGAGACATGGTGGGGTTCCGCGGCGGCACATCAGGCGGTGGTCGGGAGCCTTCGAGCAGACAACCTAGAGGAATAAAGCACCTATAAATATTCCAGGTTTGTAACTAAACTTTTGTAATAGTAGAACCCATCGCGGTTTGACTCCGGAGACACCGTTAAACTTATTTCTGCCTTATAACAGCAGTGTTAGCGCTTCAACGCATCTGTTGGTAACCTCGGATTGTTATAGAAAAAAACTATTTATCTGGATCTTTGGATTTGGATAGAAAAAAAAATGTCTAGGTTAAGATATCGTCTTAATTACGTACAATATGTATGTTGTATATAAAAATTTAAAAAAAACCCTTCCTTATTCTTTTTTCACCACAAAAAAGAA
>DWJS01000010.1:0-19872 GCA_018248975.1 Codatractus imalena | reverse complement strand
CCACCTGATGGTAAGTGGCCACTGCCGCCCATGAACATTAGTAATCATCCCTAAGTACAATTAAATGATACCTAAGTGTGATCACAGATGCGTTGCCACCCCTGAGGACTAAGATGTTCGCCTCGTATATAAGTGTAGCCGGCAACCTCGCCTTTCCAAACCGAAACACAAATTGCTTCACGGAGGATAATGAGGGTGGCAGTGGTACCTCCCCGGTCCGAACCTAACGAGTTCTACCACCTTCCAAACACATTACATTACACATTACATTACGTTACATTACACTTTCAAACGATAACATCATAGTAAATTTTACTATGATAACATGTACTCAGTTAGAACCTAATAAGTACAAGTTTACTAAAAAGTAGGTACAAATCTTAAAATAACAAAGATTTAGAAAAAAGAACAAATAACAAAAAATAATGGTAAAATCGAATGACCCGTTTTCTATCTTTCTTTCGTTCTATCTTCGTATAGATAAGGGCCACAATTACAAAAAAATGAGTTTTAAGTTACGTGTACGAAATAGTTCAACATTAGGTATTACATTAATTATTCACCTTCCTATTATCTAACATTAATCAAACCGAAAATAAATAATTACTTGAAAAGGACATTGTTTCTTTAAAAAGTTAGTTGTTAATGTTAACACTATTTTGAGGGTTAGAATTAACAGCCCCTTTAGCATCAACAACAATTTTAGATATAGGTACTTACCTATTTTTTAAGTGCCATAGGCACCCCGAGCGCGATATATCTTTTTCCAGGCATAGATTTAAATGCAATTTATATTACGTACATTGTATGCACTTCACGTAATTTTTGCATAATCTGTCTATCTATCTATCTCTAACCTAGTTTAAATCACAATATAAACTCCACCGTACTTTAAATAGGTACATCGTTGCGTCAATGCAAGTCCATTCGTAAACACGAAAGGGTACAAAAAAGCGACGAGATAGACATGGTAGACGTCTGAGAGCCGTTAGGGCAGGTCAGGGCGTAGAAAGGGGCACGCGGCAATTAGACAATAAATCGACAGCTCAACTTTGAAATTTAGATTCTCGAGCTGTAAAATTTCAGTTGAATATAACTACAGAAAGTAGGACGATTATTTGATCCAATTTTAAAAACAAATCACTGATACTATCAATTTACAAAATGTCAAATATAGATTCATTTAGTGCCTTAACACTATTTCGTGTTAAGCATCTTGGTCGATTGTCAAGATTCTTAGATATTTTTTGGATAAAAAGCAAACCCAATGCTATAGTTATTAGTAACAGCTCAATCCACTAAAGTGTAGTCTTACATAAATCTAAACTAAAATACTTTGTCCTATATTAAAAGTTTTAACAAGTTTATAAATTTGATAGGTCATTCGAGGTTTTCTGATTATTGCAATTTATGCAGTTGATGTTATAAGATTATTCGTTACAAGTTTGCAATAAAATTCTCGTTTCTAATACATTAAAAACGAAATGTATAGGATACAGACTGAAATGTAAAGGCGCTTTAAAAAAGCAGCCGTGGGGCACTCGAGTCCCGGGGAGCCGTCGGGTCCATTATTCAAAGTTCGAACAGTTTGAGGCTGTTAACAGATTACAGGCTGTAAATAGTGAAATCAATATTGGATAATGGTAGGTGGTAGGGTGCGCTGTGGTCGAGCCGACGGAGGAGACAGGGTACCCTTACTACGGGTTCTCTGGTGACATATTTAAACTACTGAGTTTTTAATCAAAACACCATCAGCCCATCCTGCTCTAAACCTGCAGTAAAAGATAAAGAGACAGATATTGACGAGTTGGGCATTTAAATTCGAGATCCAACGGTAAGGGTGCATGAAGGCTGTGTCGTCGACCTGTGAGAGTGAAAGCGTGTTCCGGGGTGGCGTTGAGACGCCCGCCCGCCCTGCCATGGCTTTCGCTACCGTTCTCACGCTAGCCGCTTCCACGTTGCTTTCAACTTATTTATATGTTTTTAAAAGCATAACATAGAGTAAAATACATCACTAATAAGAATATGTTTAAATAATAGTGAGACTACAGTCGATGCCTAAGTTTTTCGAATCTAATTGTGTGTTAAAATTCGTTTTTTTTTTTAACTCAATGTATTGAGCTGAATTGAAAATTACATAAGTATGAAATAACTTTATGTTACGTCATCATGTAAACATTATATTATTGTGCATCAACTTTTATGTTAAGTAATAATTGTGATAATATCAATCAGTGGTGTGCGGCGATTGTCAATAAAGTGCAAGCGCGGATCGAGAGCACGGTCAGGGCGCGCCGCGGCGGCCACACTACGGAAGTAATGAACTTGAATGCAGCGCTCGGTCGCATTGCGCCGCCGTCCCGCTCTCCTCTAATTGGAGAACACTAGGCGCGAACGTGACGTACTCACTGCACTCGCTGTCAAATTCGTCCGCATTCTCCATCACGGGCCGCTTTCGTCGTCGATGCGTTTATCGGAACGAGACGCGAATATGTGTGTCGATTGCATTCTCGGCGTTGTAAAAGTGCATCTAGGTCGGTCGGCATAGCACGGCGTCGGGTTAGTGCGACGCGCTCCGCGGCTAGACGTGGGGCAGGTCGGCGAGTCGCGTTGCATAATGCGCTCGGAGCGCCGCCGCCGCGCACGCCGGCCGGTGCCCGACCCCGCGTAGCAGCCAGCACACCGCTCGCCGCCGCCGCACGCACCGGGCCGTTGAGCCGACATGAGCGCGGCGCGCTGGCTCCGGCCTCTTGTCTCCCTGCTCACTTTCCGCATCCTCCTCGAGTACATCAAGTCGCTCGACATCGCTCTCGCGTCCTAGGCACGGGCCACCACCAAACACGATAAATTACTTATAATCAAACGCGTGATAAAATTATAGAACATATGATCCAATTATAGTTATTTCAAGAATGCCTGAACGTTAACATTTATTGTAAGTATAAACTTTAGATGCTAAACACGAGTATATTGAGTTTTTTTGCTAGAGTTCTTTAGTTCTTACAATCAAGTAACTTCCGGTTACTAACCATAAATAATGACGGACATAAAAAATGAGCCAAATATAGGGAAAATTTAATCTCCGGAGAAAAACAAACGTAATCTATGAAATTGTGCAAGAATTGTTAACCCAATCATTTGTTTAAAAAAAGATTACGATCTACATAAAATATGGAATAGGAGAATATTATTAGTTTACTCTAAATTTAACCGCGATGCTAATAATAGTGAACGCAAAAGGAAACCACATCAAATTACGTTAAGCGTATTTTTGTGATGTACACGTGAAAAGTTTTTCTTTAAACGCAAAATAAGAAACGTGCTCTATTGCAAAATCATTGTCATCGAGTTGAATTCCGCATCAACCATATAGGCAACATGCATCTCTATGTTGCCGATACTCGCATCTATTCGCAGTGGAAACATCTACGTATTAAATTATTATTAGACTGCAAGGTTAGTTTTCCCGTTGCACTAGTGTATGTGTGTTTGCAATATCATGGCCATATTTTATAGCACCTCGTCTTGCATGGTAACGTACCCGTAGAAAGAAAACAATCATCTTACATCTGAAATTATTACAAAATTTATCACTATATATACAGAATCATTATTCATGCCAAACTTATTATTTGCTTGTTAAATATATATTATTCATAATTTACTAAATCAGCAGTAATTTGTGCTTGCTGTCATTATGAATTAAGACATTCATTTTAACATACATAACACATTTTTTTCTATCGATAACGAAACTAAACAATAAGCTATAACAAACAGTTCTTTTAAATTCGTTCCATTCCCGTCGAGTCTGGCATCAATTTTTGAAATATTTGGAAATCTCTTGAGACTAATAATAACCAAAACATTGCCCTTTTTAAGTTGATTAAAAATAACGTAATCTCATTCTCACATGGAAATTTTGTGGAAATAACTTTTAAGCCAATATGACAATGTTATAAGACAATAAGACAATGTTTTAAGTCATGTCTCATAATTTATTTGCTTTAGTTTAAACTAAAAAAACTTTAATATGTATGCCCTGTAAAAAGTATACTGTGAATCCATAAACGTAATTTTAAACATTTATTTGGGAAAAACACGAAATATTTTTTTATACACTTGCGTTTTTCTTCTTTGACTCTTATCTTACTTTTCCGGAAATTAAAATGTAAAACCAAATGTTGCATTTAACAACAGTTCCTATTTTTAACGTGGAAAAGTATTTGTACAGTAAAGAGTGACAAACAGATTTATAGGAGTAGTTCTATAACCTATATTACAAGTATTTATATGTATAAATATACATTTATAATAATGTCGATAAATTATGACTTTCAAATGTTATACATATTTAATTACCAATTAAATAATACAGTGTACGCAATGGGCATTTTTGTTCATAACACGCACATACTCGTCGCTGTCAATGGGCATACCTTTTTAATTCATAAGTAGTTTGATAAGCGTTAATAACGAAGATAACAGTGTGATACTAGTGCAGTGCGCGCGACGCTACAAAAGGGCAAGTTCAAGTGCAGCGCATGCGCCAAGGTTGCTTCCTGGTGCGCGCGCGCTCTGCACTGGCGCGGTCCGATGCGCACACATGTAATATTTACATCACTATTTTGTAGTATCTTTATTTCCGAGGCATTAGTATAAGAAAAAATGTATAGTATATTGTAATACTATAATTTGTACGTTCATTTCATTTCATTTGAATTTCTTAATTGAGTGCCGTTCTACCACCGTAACTAAACACAATATTTTTTTAATAGTTTTTTAATAATACAAAATGGATTTTCTTTACTTTACGCAAAAATATTTAACCCAATTTAATAAAAAATTAACTCCAGTTTATTCGATAATAATGTGCAATAATAATTAGTAAAAAGTTCAGAGTTTATCATGTACCTTTCATAATTTTAATCTTTGTTCAACTGATAGAATCAACGCTTAATTTATTTCTGTCATATAAATATGACAGTATACTAAGTCGTTAGGGGTACTAGGGTACTATAACCTAATAATAGGAGGGATGACTTAACATAACTTAAAATAGATCATTTTTATATAATTTAAGAAACAAACGTACATGCAGTCCCCCTGATAGGTGATCACTACTTCAAACAGAATCCAGCTGATTTAACACTGCTGTTATCAGCCAAAAATAAGCCCTTGATACCTCCGGAGTGGAAGCATATCTATAGGATTTTACAATCATTAGATCTAGATTGTACGGTAATTTGCCTTCCATGTAATTTCTAAGGAATAATTATACATTAAAATACGTAATTTAACTTAAGTTAGCTTTATTGCACGTGGCACGTCAATATTAATTTGGCATCGTATTACCACTATTCATCTATTTTATTTAGTATGTGATTTAGTTCGTTTATTTAGTAGTGTGGTGTTATATTACACAAGTTCACCTATTTCCAACTTTTACTAATTTTACTTGCACGTTAGATCGCGGAACAGTGATGTAATTATATATTTATTTGTATTTATGATTATGCGCCCCTATACTCTCAAGCTATACGAATCTAACGCGGGTTGACTCCGATAAGCCCCGGGTTTGTTTCCCGGCCAGGCAAATATGTACTTGATAATTTTTTTGTTGATCTGGGTGTTTGTGTATTCGTTATTGTTATTGTGAATGGTGCTCATGGAATTTTAGTGTGGGAGTATGAGTGAGTAGAAAGTGTATAATATATTATTCGTTGCTATTCGATCATAACTAAATTAATGTGCTCCTATACGATTATAATGGTACTGTTTGTCACGTGAATGGTTGCAGTAATTTTACATAACTTGCTCGCATCTATTCTAATCAGTACCAACATGTGAGCAATTATTATAAATCGTATTATTTAATCAAGCGTTACAAGTGAAATCATCTTGATTTTGTACTTAACTGTCTGTTTCCAACAATTTCAGTCCATTTACTACAATTAACGATAATGGTTATTATCAAGTTGTGATAAAGAAAGTTCTGTGTTAGATCACGTAGGATTGGCAAAATGAATCTGCTAGGTTTTCCTAATTGAATATATAGTAATTGAAAATTTCAATTTCAAGGTAAAAATTGAAAGTTATTCAATTGTCCATGTGGTAATTAGTATTAAGAGGAAAACACGTTGATAAAATAGGGTAATGGGTTAAAACTATATTAGTATATACATTAATTTTAATACTTATTATAATATTATTTTAATTATATGGATTACAAATCGCCTATGCCTTTATTTAATGTTAATCAAAACTCTACTATTTACAGAAACATTTTACCGCTTTATAGATATAGACAGACTCTATAAGTAACACTATAGAGTCTGTCTATGTCTTTATATTACTTATTTAGATCCCATTATAACCGGAATACTTTGAGGTCCCATTCGACACATCGGCATAGTAACTATAGTGCCAAAGAAGTTCTCAATTTTTTTGTTAAGATTCGAAGCTTGATTCTTGTAGAGTCTGGCAACCCTAGATAGAGCCGCAGGATCGGCTCGCGTGCACGGCGTGACATTGCGCGGTCGAGTTGCGCAACGCATGCTCACGTGCGCTTCCTATGTCTCGTTTTACAAACGTTAATCATTAATTAGAAAACGGCCACTTACGATTCCCTTTGAAACTACTGCAAAATAAATAATTTGCATGCCAAATGCATTCATTACTTTATTCTTCAATAAATATCGCACCTTTAGAAAGTGACACAATTTGAAAATTAGAGATCTTGTGCTTAATTCATAAAAATACGAAGATGAATGTTATTAAAAATAAATGAGAAAAAAACATATCTAAAATTTTTTACCGCACCACATTTCTTCAATCAGGTCAATTTAAATAGTTTTGTAAACGAAATCGTTTTCTAAAAATTTTGATTTGTCTCACTTTCATTCTAAGGATGCGATATGTTAGATCGTCTCGGTTCGTCTTTGTTTTGTTAAATTATACGCAATTTTTTTTGGAGTAGCGATTGTGTTATAAACAATACATTACAGACAGAATCATTTAATTAATTTCGTTATTTTAAATTCACTAACAATTTACAATAACACTCATTTGATATAGTTTGGTACTTGTGGTAATTGATTCTTGTTACACAATCATTATATTGTCTATATTTTTATAGTTCTATTTAGTTTCCAGCAGGTTTAACATTTTTATAGCTTTAATTAAAATAATCAAAAGAACCAATCTTTATTACATTTAAAATATTTATGAGTATGCACCAATTCTTAAAAAAAAAACAGTATAAAGACGAGCGTGGGAAGTTAGTAATCGGAAATCAGGCGGTAAGAGCAATGGAATGATCCATTAATGGCATTGAGTTTATTATGAAAGCAAAGACTAAGAAATTGTAACTTATGCTGTTGATCATACATAAATATGTATTTACGTATTAAAATTACCAGGTTAAAAAAATCCTAACGTAAAACATATGTTTTACTATATACAGTGCTTTATTTGAACAATGTACATGTACCGTTCAATACTCACTTAAGCAAATAATAATATAATTTGAATAGTATAAGGTATTAACAACGGAAACAGATACTCGCAATGAACAAAGAATTATGTGCAGTCCTTAAAAGTATCATTTTAGTTCGTATCAAAATATAAAATATATAAAATATCTGAAATTAGTTATATACCTACTAGCTTTTGATACTCTTATTATTGGGCAATAAGTAAAGTTATTTTTTAACCGTTTTATTTTTTAACCTTTTTTATGTTTGTTTCCTCATAATTCTGTCATTAATAAACAGATTTGGATTTTTTTGTTAGAAAAAAGATACTTCCAAAACGGTTCTATTTTAATTTCATTGAAGTCAGACCTTGTATTTCACGGATACAGCAACGAACTCCTAAAACGTGAATAGAAAATATGTAGTGCTTGATATATTGGTAGTTTATGACAATCGAATCGAATTGTCAAGGACGTGGACTGAAACTGTTCTGCAAACTAATAACAGCTATCAAAAGATGTATGTAAGTGTTGCGGTTACAATTGGTTGCTTTAACCTGTTTAGAGTGAGTTATTATAGTTCCCACTCTATTTTGATTCCCAGTAACCATATTCAATTTGTATAGTCTATGGGGAGTTGCCTACATCATTTAAAAAAATGGTATTTACACACACATATTTTTAAATTGCAAAAGTATTAATTTTGGTAAATTCAGGAAAAGAAAAGTACACATTTAGACCCTGTGTCATTTCTACAAATAACAAGAATCTTACAACATTTATTATTTTAAAATCTATCATGCAGTTTAAGTTACATAGCGCGCAAATAAAATAAACACACATATAAACATATAGAACAGTAGTTGTACCCTCGACTGTACACAGTAAATTTTAAGAAATCTTTTAGACCTTAATTAGGCCCCGTTGCAAAATCTCTTCTTAGTTAACAACTTCTATTTATAAACCTTCCTGCTAAATTTCAACTTCAAACGACATCAGTTGCTTTTGAGATTACATGTATAGCCAATGAAAGAGCGATTTTTTTTCTTCATGTATGTACTAGACAACGCTTCTATGTGTATGATTTAAGTCCACTTCTCTGTTATAATTGTGTATCAACGAATTCCTTTTAATTTTACATATGTATGCATTATTCCATATTAATTTTATGTACTTATTTCTATTATTACTTTGTATTTAAAGTCTTTTTACAGGAAATTCCCTTAAATACGTTTACAAATATTTGTGGTCCTAGATTCAAAATAAAAAATTGAAATTTTACTTCATATATCTCTTGCATGGCTTTGAATGGTACCACATATTACCTTACCCTACTGACACAGTGACCATTGTTGGGGAATATGTCTTGGGATCGAGTCGTTTGTTAGCAATACAGTAAAATACAATAGTATTCATTAATGTATCTTGTAAAACTGTAGTTAATCAAAAGTAAAAGACTATCGGTTTATTCACTAAGTGAGATATTTCATTTAGCGTAGAATTTAATTAATTTAATGGAGTTCATTATTGTTGGCATGAAGGTTCGACTCCGATTCGGAAAAGTCGGAATTTCCAATTGATATTACACCTTCGACTGTAGCCTCGGTATTAATTTTTTTTTAAATCTTCAACACCTTAGTAGGTATAATATTTTTTGACTAAAACTAAACAGGTTGATTGGTATTTGTACTTATTTTATATTATTACATCTGCCCTTAAAAGTCTAGACAAATCTTTCTGCTGCTTCCAAGATGGGTGCCGATTCCGATTGACACAATCCAAATTTGTAAACTCCAAAACCACGTTCCTAACATCTCCAGAGTAACAGTTTGTTAGCAACGGATTTCTTCCCGCAATCGAGGGAGGCTGTAGCACTTATGTGTATGTATGACGTTGCAGCGGTAAATGCGCTCACATAATATGGTCCCATCGTTTACAATACAGCACTCGAACAGCGCTTGCGCAACCATTTAAATGTCAAATAGGGCCGGTTTGAAAAACAAATTTTTCGTTCTCACCCACAAGAGTCGATGCCCGCAGTCGCATTACTTCCGACTTCAAATTATGCAATGACATGTTAAATGCACGGATTGCGTCACTACGCTATGAACAAATTAATATTAAAATTGATTTTTACAATAAGCATTGAATACTTAGGTAGTTAATGCAATGTTCTCAAATAATGTAGTGGAATTGAGTAAACATATAGTATGAATAGTATACACCTCAACATGTTTCATTTGTAATCACAGTGTATTCAATTATTATTAGAGCTCGAACTCGTCCATTGTAAATTATTGGTGTGTTAATGACCTTTGTTGACATCCTGTTTCTATTTATTTGTGCAAAATTAGCAAAATATATTTTGCAATAAGGTTAACGGTATTTATTGAAATATTTTGCTTCCTCTAATATTTGTTATTCGAAATGTGTAAAGACCCAATAGAATATCATAATAATTTAAGTTTAATCTAATCTGTACTTTTCTTTGTTACCAGGTATTTACTACATCAACACATGGAATAAGAAGCTAGTGTAAACAACTACAATCAAAATGAGGCTGGTAAGTAAATGTTGGAATTTATCAAATGCTACTTTGGCATGCATTAGGTTGCTAAAATACATTAGAAATAGAATTTACTGAAAATATAAATAGGCAAAGGGGAAGTGTCAGTGCGCAGTGGAAAGTGCGCACTTATCACAAAACTGGGTCAGTAGTGGCGCCGCCCCTTTATCGAACACAGCCGATGTCGCACTCTTCATTTTCCTAAAATAAGCCCTCTTTAGGAGACCACAAGAATCAGTTTGCGCTATCGCTTCCGGGCGATGCAGACGAGTGTGAAGGGAGAAGTGCATTTCGTTTGCGTATTTTTTGGGACTGAAAATGGTACCGGCCGGCGGTGAAGCTGCCGCTGAAAATACAGCAACTTTAGTAACCACACGCTGGATATCGAATATGGCTATTATTTTTATAATTGTAAGCACTTTTTAAGATCCCTAGAAATTGAAAACAGTGTCTGGAGTAAGTACTGTCTTGTACGCAAAAGTGTAAAAATCAGTTAAATCTAATATTTACGTGCATTTTCAAGTTCATGGAACCGTATTTATTCGATATCGTGTTAAAGAAGCTCCAATTAACAGGAATTAAACGTGTTTATGTGAGAAATTTAATAAATAACAAGTGTCGTCGATGAAAAGGACCTCCGTAAAAAGGAATGGCGCACTTCACGTACCTGATATTTTACTTCATTCTTAATTTTGCACAAGATATTATAATTTTTACGTAACGGATTTGTAATATACTTGTAATTAATCTACTTAAAATCCATAAATCAGAAAAGCTTTTTATTTTAAGCTCACTGATTATTTTAAAGGCAAGTTATTAAAAGCAGTGAATACAGTAATAAACATATGGCTGTGATTAACGAACAAGCGTAAGGATTTCCAATAAATATAGCAGCAAATAGTAGCACCTGCAGCGTAGATGGTCAGCTCTAAGAAATATTACTTTTGACCGTGTCTATTTAAAAGATGGAGTCCGTGAAAAAAATCTTAAGAGATACTTAAGCATTGAGATATTGCGTGACAAAAGTTAATCTGGACTGTTGTCAACAGTCAACAAGCGAGGAGATTCCGAGTACAACAGTGGGGCGTACGGGCAGTCCTGGTGCGGGTGGTGCGTACGATGTGACCCGAATGCGTGAAGAAGAGTTCGAGCGTCTGACGGTCTACATCGTGCCCGATGTGCCTTGCGAGCGCGGGACACCCGGCCGTGCCGAGCGCACGCTGCCCCGCAGCCTTGCGCTCAGGCCCTCTGCTGTACTGTCCACACCTAATACACCGGTAAGAACAAGGATATCTCACTAAAGACAAAACTCCACTCACGTAAATAATTTTACTGTAGAAGCACGGATTAATCTCCTTTTTAGATATACTAGACAACTATCTTAGTGGAGTCTAATTAGAGTCTTATTACACCACTCCAAAGATGTACCTACCTTATAAAATTTAAATTTAAAGCATAGGATGAAAAAAAAGTCTTCTGTTTATACAAAAGATAAACTTTTTATACTACTTAAACAATACATAATTGACTCTACTATATGTCATTTATAAATAAATTAAGTAATCAAAATAAACACAATAAACAACAACAAACAACTACAATAATTTGATTGCGTAATTTCACTTTTAAATATAAATACATGTTATAATTTGCAGACCGAAGGTGTATGGAGTACGGGAGTTATTCCTCGTGGGACCAGATTTGGGCCCTTTGAAGGAACTCGGACACCCAACAAGCCAAACGACAAAGTCTCCTGGCGGTATTATTGGAGGGTAAGTGAAATTCTCAATACAGTATTTACATACTTCGCTTAACTGTATTTTGAACATATTGAAAAATTTGGCATTTTCGTATTGGGTTTGTACTTGTACATATGTTATTCACTCTCAATATCGAAGCATACCCATACAACCAGTATTAAACTAACTAATCTAAGTACTTGCCACTGCGTTCTCCTACGCCCAAAATAACTATGCACTTTTCTTGTCTCTAACTAACCTATTCCTCTCTCTTTTGGGCCAGGTACAGGAAACTGTCAGACATCATACTTATGGAAACATTAAGGTGAGATTGGGCTTTACAACCTTTTGTGGTGCTGGATGCTTAATATAATTAGACATCTTCTTTGCTTATAGAATATATTTATCCTGAATACTTAATTTATGTGTTACTTAAACCAGAGTCATACTCAGTTCAAGTCATAATTAATTCTAAATGTACCGAATCAGATAACATATATTTCAAAAATGCGTTACGTGGTCTGGTAAATGTGCATGACATTTATCGTTTGTGTCCTCCTATACGACTTAGAATCTCGTCCTTGACTTCTCCACCATAATAAATGTAAGCAGCCGCTATCAGCTGCACGCGCAACGCAAATATTGCACACGTGCGCCAATACATGTGTTTCGTCTTCACTAGAGAAATAAACACGATTACGATTTATTACATAATTATAAAATTACTCTCAAGTTTGTAGGCCCATGAACATAAGAAAACAGGGATAGCTATAAACATTAAACATGGAATAAATATTTAAGTTCATTGATTTGATTATAAGAACGATATTTAATAGGAGAATCTTATATTAATTGCAGATATTCAAAGATAGTGACTATTATTACCTGGATGGATCCGACACAAGCGTGGCGAACTGGATGCGATACGTAGCTTCAGCTTACTCGCTTTCAGTGATGAACCTCGTCGCGTGTCAACACCAAGAACACATATATTTTTACACTATCAGGTAAGACACAGAAGTAACTTCGTAGCACTATTAATTTTCTTTTAACGTCACTTTAAGGCGATTGCTAAGTAATTGTGGACTGTAGTCATGTAGTTTAATTATAACCCTCTTTTTTCCTCAGAGATATAATGCCTAATGAAGAGCTAATGGTATGGTACTGTAAAGACTTTGCAACAAGATTAGGTTACGATATTGACCCAGAGAGAGCTACCTATTCTATATGTAAGTACTAATTGAATCAAGTTATACGATTCATTAATTAAATACATACATTTAAATAGTAAGTATTATCATTAAAATTTTCTTAACATTTATTTTCTATTATCACAGGCAAAGAAGAAACTATCAAAAAAGCATATGGCTTGCCACCTGCCCCAGTACATCCTGAAATTGCCTTTAATCATATGAAATATGTTCTGGGACTGACAAATGCAAAAGAACTTTTAGAAACAGAAATCCCTAGTCGAAGAAGAAAAAGGGAATCAAGTGAAAAGTCACTTCACGAAACATCAAATATTTTACCTCGCGATGAATCAAGAATTTTAAACAAAAGTGACAGGTCCATTATCAGATTAGACACATCTACTAATATCATCCATCATAAAACAGAAAATCCAATAAATGAGTGTCCAACACTATCACCAAACGGTTTGATGCAACCACCATCCCCTGTAAAAATGCATCATAGAGACAACCAAACTTTAATAATTCACCAACATAAGGAAAGCACATCCCATGTCGTAATACATCAATTAGAAAATCCCAGAATACAAAGCAATAGATCACCTGCCCAAAACCAACATCTAAGAGATATGCGTGGACCCTCTCCAATGGCACAGAATCACCAAGACAAATTAGGAAGTAAATCACCAAGCCTTACTCATTGTGGTCCACAACATTATGAACATCAGTTAACACCTAATGATGGATCGGTGCGATCTGATGAAGGTTACCACAGCAATGGGTATCATGATGAATTTACACCTCCAGAAGACTCTAGTGACTCGGATGTAGAAAATTATGTATTAGATTGTTCGAACAAAACAAATGAACCCAAAGAAACAGTTATTGTCCAAAAACCGGATATGGACATGCACCGAAATGAATACAGAAAAGTTAAAATAAAAATGCCAAGGGCCTATCAATATCAAAATAATAAAGATATGGATTGTGAAAGCGAAAAGGAGTTAATCATAGCGGAAGAGATTGCTAATGATACACCTCAGAATTTATCGCCTCCTCGACGAGACCCAGCTACATCTACTGTAATTGTATTAGAATCGTCACAAAATACGATCGTTCCACTAAATAAACCTTACTATGAAGATGGAGCGATTTCGCCATCTCCTCAACCAGCTTTTATGAGATATTCTCCACCAGATACAAGAATATTAGAAACTATACTTACTGGAAACAGAATTGATACCAACAATAATGATCCTAACAGACGACAGCCAAATGCGACACCACCGCCTTCATCACCAACTGAAATGGCTTACTCTTACAAAAAAAGCCAAAGGTATGGCAATGCTTGTAGTCCTGATTCCAGCTCTAATTTAACACCGTTGCCGTCTTTACTACCATTACCACAACAATTGCCGACCCCAAGCGTAGCTTCTGTATATTCTTCATCACCTCCTCATTCCATTCCACATACTACAGAAATTCGAGAAATTCGAGAAATAAGGGAAATTAGAGAGACAAGATATGAAAGTCTATACCCCAATTATTCTTACAGTTTATATTCTCCACCAAACTCTACGATAATTACTCAACTAGGATCTCCTCCAAATACCTACTCACCAACTGTATCATCTACGCATCAATATGAGAGGACTCAAAATGGACAAAGCGGTCACCACTACCCGTCATCAACGAGTGTCATTACGTTAAAAAACTGTTCGCAGCTAAGTTTAATACAAAATTCTAATGTTAACAGTCAACTTGTTCCACAACACGGCAGCATGAGCCCTGATGGCACCTGCAGTTTAATGGTAGCTCCCATGAGCCCTAACTCACAATCTTCGCGCGGCTACAGAAGTTTGCCCTATCCGTTGAAAAAGAAGGACGGAAAAATGCACTATGAATGCAACGTTTGTTGCAAAACGTTTGGTCAGTTATCAAACTTAAAAGTACATTTAAGAACACACTCCGGAGAAAGACCTTTTAAATGTAACGTATGCAACAAGTCCTTCACACAACTTGCTCACCTACAGAAACATCATCTAGTACACACGGGAGAAAAACCACACCAGTGCGATATATGCAAGAAAAGGTTTTCATCGACATCGAATTTAAAAACACATCTTCGCTTACATTCGGGTCAAAAACCGTATGCATGCGATCTATGTATGCAGAAATTCACACAATTCGTTCACTTGAAACTTCACAAACGACTGCATACTAACGATAGACCATACGTCTGCCAAGGATGTGATAAAAAATATATCAGTGCGTCCGGTCTACGCACTCATTGGAAAACTACGAGTTGCAAGCCCAATAACATCGAGGAAGTCTTAGCAATCACCAACGCCGCCAACACTGAATGTATTGGTGAGTATTTATTATTTTCCGAAACTTAAAAAACACAATTAAATATTATTTTAAATCACTAAACTGTAAATATATCATAATTTACATATTTGACACTAATATTTTAAATAGTATTATACCAAATAAATAAAAATAAACGGAGATGCGGGAGCAGTCGCATCGCGTTGCACTTTCTCTTCGTAGGTGAACTACAACTTTCACTTGCGCTGTCGCTGAACGCGGCCGATTTCATTTTCGCGTGCACTTTGCAGGTACCGCCGACAAAGACTGCCACGAGAGAGAGGGGCACTCGGCGTACGAGGTGCACTCGGCGTCGCAGGGAGGGCTGGTGGGAGCCGGTGGGGCGCGCGTGACGCTCTTGCACAGCGAGGTGCTGCTGGGAGGGCACGCGCACACCACCACGCCGCACCTGGCGACGGGGCACGGACAGCTTTCACCGACTGGCGAGCCGTACCGGCCGCACCATCCGCCGCCCGACCACGAGACGCAACACTACGGCGCAGCGGCCGGCGAGACGCGCCCCAGTGTCATCGAATCGAGCCAGCCGCTCATCATCGAGTGCACCTGAGGGTGGCTTTACGCCCGCCGCGCCGTCACCGTCACTTCGACGACGTTCCGACGCGATTCTCCCCGCCGCATCATGTGATTCCACTCTTGTGATCCAACGAAAGTATTTGTTTATTGTAAAGAGACAATCGTGTGTGTAACACTCAGTTCAGTGGCTATGAGATTAATATAAAAACTTTGAGATGTATATTTGTAAAAATGGTTTAGTTTTAAGCGCATTGCGGTGTTAATAAGTACTAAGTACTTGAATAAGGACACGATCGATTCGTAAAATGTTTCGTCGCCCGTTAAAGTATTTTTATTAAGGTCTCAAGCCTTTCTTTGTGCTAATGCTCAATTTTTCTATATAGGATTTCTATTGTACATATGTTTTATGACGTCTTTATTTTATTTAAAAATTCATGTATATATCCTGTAAATATGTACTTCGATTATGTAGGTGTTTTACAGTGTCTTTATAAAAATTATATCCATACTGGCAGGTTCTTATTTATGTCTTCAATTTCTGCAGTATACATAAAATGAGTAACTTGGACTTCTTAAAAATTCACCAAAGAAGGTCTCAATAGGTGTTTATACTATTTGGGCGATCAAATTCGACATAAAAATTGTCACAAGTTCGTCAAGTCACACTGAAACTAAATAAAATATCTATAAATATAGTGGAAATCAAATTAGAAGTAAGTGCCAAAAGCGCATCAATATTTTTTTACTTTTTAAGTTATCCTAATAAGATATTCATATAGTATTTTAAAATCGTTGTTCCTAATGAATAATTGGAGAGTAAGCGCATATGTGCATCAACTTAATTCTAATGTAACTTAGATTAGAATGGAGGAATCGTGTACATTGTCCCTACGCTAGAACAAATGGTGCTTCACATGGTAGAGTAGTGAACGCGCGCGCCGACCGCTCGGTCGTATGCGCTCGCAGACTATTTACTACATGTAATCTTAATTCACCCAACTTAATGATTTGTATGTATTATTATATTCCAAATTTCTAGTACTTTAATATTATAATTCTCCTAATCAAAAAGGCTGAGATAAATGTGTAATGTGACGATTGGCGAATGTTATTAGAGGTACTGGTTAACATTATGTGTAAGTACATACGTCCGTATGGCGCATAAACTGGTAGGTATAGCTTATACGTGATGTAGAACCAAAACATAGCTTTTTGTATATTTCTATTGTTCGTATGAGTAAGATTTTTACATGCAATCACTTATAAATTTAATATCTGTATATTTTATACTTCCTATTTACCTAAAGAGCTGAAATTTTTGTATCAAATTATCTGTCTGAAGAATGAAATTAATTATAATGATTTATAAACAGATTAAAAATTGTAGCCATGGCTCACGGCGTGTTTTGCACACATTTTATATTGTTATTTCATTGAATTACTTGAAATTTAAAATACCTACTTAGTGTATGTATGTACCTCATATCAGCGAATCGTTAGTAAACTGTAATATACCATCTTATTAACAATTGATAAATGATAACTTTAATCAATAAATAATGTGTGCTTTCGAACGTCGAAATAAGAAAGATTTTGAAACTATGGCAATAAAATCTATGTAGATAAATATTCGCAAACTACTTAGTAAATTGTGACTATTAAAACTTTTTAATGTAATATTATTGATAATCTCATTAAACACTTCTCGTCATTCCTTATTGGTTACGTAAATATTCAGATGTATAAGAATTTACATATTTTTATATCATATCGATGTCACAGCGCATGTATCATAGATAAAGTTTTGTACATTGAGTTTAGGATGAAATATATTGACAGTACATTCTTCCAAAATCGTAATTATGACACATTGTCTTTTAAAAGGATTTTGTGTAAGAATAATGCTCATTAAAAATATGCTCGACAGAATATCCTCGTAGCAAACATGAAAAGAATTTCAAGGCAAACTACTTGTAATAATTCATTGAAAATCGAAATATAATTAAACTTGAATTGATATATTGTACATAATTTTAATTCCCAACTATCAATCACTATACAAACTTAAACATTGTATCAAACTTGTATAAAAGTATACTTAAAAACCTAAGAAAAATAGATTGTTCTTACATAATCGTATATAAGTACAATACATAACTTATGATACATCAAGATAAGCAATATATTACTGTATTGTATTAATCATTCTGCTATGATATTTATAGATACGAACATTGTTATATGCCTTGAGACAAGGTAATACCTACTATAATTATTTAATACGCCAGAAATACCTGTACTCACTGTAAAGGCCTGTAATTTTGTACACTTGATCGATGATTATTTTAAAACACCAAATCCATTAAAACAGGAGTAAATCTAAACAAGCAGTTTCATTTTATTTTCCCTTAATAATTAACTAAACATGTACATTCATTGTTATAAAACGGGATGCGAATGAATATCTAAAGAATATTTAGTTCTGTTCTAACTTATACACAAAATATTAAATGTTTGAGTGTAATTTTATTAATGTATAAACATAATTATATACACCTGTGTATAATAAAGGGTGTAGCTCGCCTCCGATTAAAGATCACAATTTTTATTCGATTGTAGGACTGCGGTCATATTAAAGTTGTTTTATGTATCCATGGACTCAACACACAATGCTCAATTACTAACACATGGACTTTAAATACGTAACTGCAAATTCATTGACATTTTTAAAATGAAAGTATAGTTGCTAACGAGATGCAGGCCAGCTGATAGTAAACGGTTTGGTTTATGTGATGTAGTATGATTAAGGGCAGACAGGACATTTGTGTACCATTAAAAATATGTAGTATTTAATTAATCTATTTCTATCCAAAACAACAGGAAGCATATCGTTATACACAAAAAATATAAATTAATATACATTATTTACTATTAAACAAATAAATTTAGGTTACATAATAGACTTGCTAATTATGATATATGAATGAGTTACAAACTTAAACTAAGTAACTAATTTATATAATAACGTCAAGCTATTCTAAACATATTAAAAATTCAACTATGCGAAGGTGACTCTGTTGCATTGCACTTTTTATAGTGAGTCCTCATATTGGAGGACTGCGTAAAGGCGACCTTGCATCGAGGACAGGAATATGGCTTCGCTCCAGTATGAAAGTTTAGATGCGACTTCAGGTGGTGCTTCTTCGTGAAGGATTTCGGACATAGTGTGCAAGAAAAGGGTTTTACACCTGAAAAAAGCGTTAAGAAATTCTCTAAAAACCTTTGTATGAAAACCCACCGACACCACATCTCAGACTTCTACAATTGCTCTGCAAAATGACAGTTCGATACTTTGGGGCTCAAAGCAAAATGGGCATTTGGACGTAAAGGCATTTTTACACCATTTAATTCCCCGAATTATTAATATATACGTAATTTAGAAATAACTCTTCACGGTTTGACTACGGTAAGATTGAAGGATGAAGGGTGAAGGATAAATGCTCTTGAAGGATTAGGTATATGAGACGTGCCAACGTAGCCCTCGAAAGTTAGTTGTTCAGAGGGTGTTAATACTATTTCTAGTTGACTACAGTATATTTATGAGTGGTGGTAACCACTTGATATTACTTACTTAATATCAATTAAAATAGAAGGGAATAAAACAAGGTAATATCGGAAAGAATCGATTGTCAAATGGTTTACGACGCAGTTATTGATGATACGACTAAGTCATGCTCAATTGATTCCTCCTAGTGATGTGAGAGTATGCTGTAGCAATAGGAGGTATCTTTATTCATATACTTACGATAAGCGCTTTTGTACAACATGTCCTAGACTACCCAGACGACGCGATCACAATCGCGAATTTCCCCTTTCAGGAGAAATCCCTCCCCCAGTCCCAACGAATACTCAACACGACGAAGTCCCCATTACAATACGGCCGCCACACGGTATCCCCGAGTGACCGGTCGTGACTCACCAGTACCCCACATTAGCGTA
>DWJS01000009.1:0-20528 GCA_018248975.1 Codatractus imalena | reverse complement strand
GAGGGTTAATATATATGAAAAAAATGTTAAGTATTTTAGGAGCAATTAGTTTAATAGGAACAAGCACAACAAGTTTAGTTGCTTGTAATAAACAATATAGTGAAAAAGAATTAGCAGATTTAAAAGAAAAAAATAATATAACTACAAAAGATGGTGTTTTAGAATGAATAGCACCACAAGAAAAACCATTTGATAAAATAGATAATAAATATTATTATGTTGTATGAAGAGGAAAAAATGAAGATAATTGAAGATTAATTAAATTTCAAAATAATAAAGAAATTGAAAGATTTAAACCTTTATTTATTGATAAACAAAACGAAAATACTCTTAATATTAATAAATTTTCTCAAATTCCAATTGAAAATGATTTAACTATTAATGCAAGCACTATTATTCATTGAAAAGATGATAATGGAAAATATTTTAAATCAGTTTATCGTTGAAATTTATTAGATAAACCATCACCCGATTTAATTATTGATGATAAAGGTAATATAAAAATTAATGAAGAATAAAAAAATAGGAATAAAATCCTATTTTTCTTTTAACCTAATATATGCAGCTGCAAGAGTATCAATTTCAAAATTACCTCTTGTAAATCCAGGAGCAAACCCATTGCGACCTCTAACATATAATTCATAATTAATAAGCATTTTTAATTTTACACCTTCATTATAAAAAATAATTTGAGTTTTAAAATGATAACCAGACATACCATGATTTGGAAATGGATAATTTAATTCTTCTAAATTATTAAAAATAGTATATCCACTTTCATTAATATTAATAATTTTTACAATATAATTACGACCAATACTTTTATTTAAAAATTCTTTTGCATCAATAACAGAATCAGAGTCTTCTCATATTTTTATATTACCACCATTACCGAATTCAAATTCATCATAATTATCTTGAACTTGTTGTCAATTAGTCGCTCCAAATGTTTCAAAATCAAATAATAAAACATCTTTGTTATAAGATTGATAATTTGGCACAGTATCATTAATGCTTCACTTACTATTAGATTCTAACTTACTATCTGCTTTGTTTAATATAATTTGTGCTGAATAGAAATTGATACTTGGTGGTGGGTCAGGTAATTTAACAGGTCAATCGTGTATGATGTCATCATCTATGTATTGGTCTAAATAACTAAGCGAATAAAGAGTTAATCAATCACGAACTGAATTATTGTATAAACTTGTAGTTTGTAAACTAACAAAATAACTCATAATTGAATATGGATCATATAAATCAATATCATCGGAAAACATATAAATACGACATGCAGTTTTTCCCAAATTATAAAAACCAACTGCATCAATAATATATTTACCACTACCAACAATATCAGTTAGTAAATTTTCACTTTCCATTGTTGACAAAGATACACTTTCTTCATTAATTAAATAGATATCATCTTCATCATTAAATGATTGAGGTATCATTACACTACTAATTCTATAATTTTTTCCATATTCTTTTTTTGATTTTTTACTTCATGCTGATACTGTTATTTTATCTGTTAAAGTAAATGTTCAACTTGTATTACTTGCACTAGCACCAATAATGTCATTTACCTCATCTTGTGTATTATATCTAAAAACATCAAGCGGTATATTACCTTGATTTTTTGCTTGTGGACGAGTACTATCTTCAACAATAGGCCAATAACTTTCATCATAAAATGTATAGTTTGCTTTACCAATAAATAAAGGTATTCCTGTCTTAATATTTGGATATAAATTGTTAGTATTTTTATCTATTGTTTTTCAATAAATCGGAATTCCTAAACTTATTGAATTTAAAAATTTACCAACAATAGGAATATCACGCTGAGTTCATGCAATACTTTCTGTTATATCTATTGGTAATGAAATAATATGATTAACCATAACACTAAATAAATTTAACATATCTTTTAATTGACCACGATTTTTACTTGGGTTAATTGTGTTATATCCTATATCAACATTATATTTAAAATAACCATTTGCTCTTACATCAAAATCTTTAATAACTTTATTACCTTTATAATTTAAAGCAACATCTTTAATTGTTAAATTATTTGTATTAGTTGCTTGTGTTAATTTTCTATCAGTATTTAAGTATCCCTCATAATTCTTTTTAACCTCTTGGTTAGATTGACCTTGTTTTCTTTTTAATCAATTATCATACTGTCCATTTACAGCAGGTATTCCATTAGTTAATAAATAAGTAGTTAATGGTTTAGATGATTTTGTTAAACTATCTGCTATTGGCATTTTTAAATCATCAATAAATAATCTTCGTTGTGGATATACTTTTTCATTTCATTTACCTAAATTTTCAATAGGGCGACCAAAAATAACTGGGGCAGTAAATCCATTATTACCTAATAATGTTAATTGAATACTTTTAATTCCATTATCATTAGTAAATTTTTCATTAATTTCATAATCTTTTGGAATTCCTAAATTATCTCATATTATTTTAGGGATAACATAGCCTTCACCTGATGCTGAAAATTGTACGAATTGTTGAATAGTTTGTCCAGTAGTATTAATATAATCTTTAACATAACTAAAAGTAATATTTCAATATACTAATTCATTTAGATCATTATATTTTGGTTGAGCATTTGATATAAACATTAATAAATTATCATCAACATCTTCTTTATCAGATTTTAAAGGAACTAAATAAAATCTTAAAAAATCTTCTCTTTGAAAATTATAAGTAGTTTCAACCGTAATTGTACGATCAAGATATCAAGCGTTATATTCACCAAAGTATTCTTCACCACCTAATTTAGAAAATTCAACAGTATCATTAATATTAACAATATGGCATTTATAAGCATCACCTTTAAATTTTCTTTTAATAGCAAAATTATCTAATGCTTTATTAATTTTTTGTAAATTTATAACATAAACATTAAAACCATTTTCATTATTAATTTTTTCTCAAATATCATTAACTGGATAATTATTTTCAGGTTCTTCTTTATTAATAAAAACTTGTTTTGTTTCATCTCATAAATAAGTTTTTTCGGTACTAGTAATATATAAATAACTTATTTTATCTGTTAAGCTCTTTTTAAAATCATCAATAGAATAAGTAAATCAATCTTTTTCTTTTTGGAAAAAATCATAATTTCAAATATCAGGGATATGTTTAGATCTAATTTTAATTGCATTTTTTCATTGTGCTATAATTCCCTCTTTACCAGTAAATATTTGTGACATTTGCGTAAAGTTTTGTGGTACTCCATTATTAGGTTGAAAACCTTTATCAGTAATATTTACTAAACCAGTTTTAATAATAAATGGAAAAAAGAAATAATTACTTTTAATATCAATATCTAATTTAGTTAAATCAGATCGGACACTATTATCCATTATTCTTTCATTTAAGTTTTTAAAAATACTATTAATATTTGGTACTTGCATTATTGTATATCTCCTTTAATATCTTCTTCTCTTGTTTGAGTATTATCATCAATATAACTCATTTCTTGTTCTAATTGTTCTTTTTGTTCTTTTTTTATTTCTTCATACATCATTCGTGCTTTTTTATTTGTGACTTTATCTTGTTTATGAATTGCTCTAACATGGGTAATAGTTCCATTATTTATTTGTCTATCAATTACCTCAGATTGAGTAATTTCATTAATAATAGAAATATCAATAAATTCTAATGTATAAGGTCTAATATTATCGTTATTTGGATTATTATCATTTAAGTTATCTCATTTTTTATAATGTCTAAATATATAATCAAATAAACGATATAATTTTGGTAATCTTAATGATCGTTTTTGTAAAGTAGTTTGAATATCTAATTTATTATTCATTAAAGACTCCGTTTTATTTGTATAATTATTACCTGAAAAGTTATCATATTCATAACCAGCACCATTAAATATCATTTTCATAGAATAATCACTATCAATAGTTATTTCAGTATAATTTTGTTGAGCATGAATTAATCCCATTCCACTATTACCAGTTAAATTAGAATAACCTTGTACAGTACTAGTAATAATAGCATCAGCACTTACTAATTCTTCTGAACCTTTACCATTATCAACAAGTGAATGAGTAGTATCTTTTTGTCCAATAAAATGAGTACGATTAATAATTCTTTCAATTCTTTTATAGTAAATATTGTCTTGTACATCTTTAATTAAATTAAATACAGGTAAACAATCAGGGATAACATCTATTGTTGTTTTTGTACCATGCACTAATTTAGGTAAATTTGTAAATTCAACAATAGGTAATATATCAATTCCAGTATCATATTCCATTGTAGAAACTGGTCTTAGTTTACTTTCTAATTCTCCATAAGTTTGTCAAATTCCAATTTCTAAATCTTTTGCTGTATAGTAAGTTATTTTTGCTTTTCTAGGATAAAATTGTACTCTTTGATATCACATATAATCAGATTGAGCAGGTAATATTCACATTTCCGCATATTGTTCTATTTCTGAATATTTAGCAATACGAACATTTGAACCAATAGGTGCGACATCAATAGTTAAATCACCAGTTTCTGTTTTTAATAAATACATTACACTACGACCATATAAACTATTTGCTAATTCATTTTGATATAGTTTAGAATAAACATAGTTTTTTTCGTATCATTCTTCTATTCAATCTTGCGTATCATCATTATCACAATTAAACATTAAACCTTGTCCAATAGTTAACGGAGCGGCTTTTCTATTAGCAATAATTCAAGGAATATCAATATAATATTTTTGTTCTTGTAATATTTTATATTTTCCTATTTCTAAATAACTTAAATATTCAGGTTGTTTATTTATTTCTTTAAAATCTATTTCATTATTCATTTTTACACCTCTTTTTGTCATCACCCATTATATAATCACCATAAGGAGAGTGTCAAAAAATGTGAAAGTTATTAACATTAATTACTAGTATTTTAGAAAATCCAAAAATAGCAATAAGAATTATAAAATTATTAGAAAAATATGGGAATTCTAAAATAAAAGCAATTTTGCAAAGTATTAAAGATATTGAGCATCAATTAGCACAAATACAATATTATTTAAATCCTAATATATTAAGTGATTTATTAACAAAAATACCTAAAAGTTTAGAAATACAATTATTTAAAGATATTAGTTTTTTAGATAAAAATAAATATAAAGAAATTGTAAAATCATTAACACCAACAGAAAGTAATTGAACTATATTATCTAGTAGTTGATGTAAAAAGGGATTTTTTCAAATAACTAATAAACAAAAATTAATAGGTAATTTAACTATTTTAATTCAATCAGATAATGATAAACAAAAAAGATGATATGGACCTTATACTTATCCAAAAGTACATATTCAAGTATGACAAGCAATGAAATCAGCAACTGGTAAAAATGGAACTGGGGCAGGGTCAGTATTTTGAAATATGTGATTACATGTATGATTGCGCAGTGAATTAAGAGAATATGTTAATTGACAAATATATACACAACAAAATAAAGGTGGTGGAGATGTTAAATTAAGAGCTAGTCGTATTAATAAAAACCTATTAGAATTAAATAAAGAAATTAATAAATATAGTACTAATTTTTATAATTTAAAAGATAGTAAATTAAATAAAAATAAACAATATATTGATAATAAAAATTGATTATTAGAGCAACGAGAATATGCTACTAATTTAAAAACAGGATATAAAAATTTACATACTAAAATAATATCAAAACCAAAAACAATTAATCTTTATAAAGAACTTAAAAAAGGTATTAATGTAATTAAACACCCAATAAATAATACAAAAAATAAAAAAATAGGTTAATTTCTATTTTTTATATACTATGAATTTTTAATTACTACATCAATAGGGTTTGTTTGACCAGTAGCGTTATTTTTACCTTCAATTTGAACTTCAACAGTTTTATCATTTGTAATATTAATTGGTCAATCTTCACCTTTACTTTCAATAAAGTAATCATAATCAGTTTCTGTTAAAGAACTATCTACGGCTTTAACTGCTTTTAAAACAACATTTTTAAATTGTGGTTTTAATTGTTCTGGTGTTGTTTTTGTTGGGTCTGCAACATGAATAGTTGGTTTATCTAATTTATTAATTTTACTAATATCAATTTTAGAGTTACCTTTAATTAATATTTTTTTATCATTAATATTTTGATTATCAATAATACCAGCATTAATATGTAAATAAATATCGCCACTTACAATTTCATTAACCGGTAAATAAATACCTGATGAATTTGTTTGAATTGGATAATCATTTCTACCATCACTTAATAATATATTAGAACGCATAAATCCTAAAATTCTTTGTTTCTGTGGTGTAGTTAAATTACTATCTAAAACTTTATCAAATAATTTTTTAATCTCTGCTTTGTCAATATTAGATGGAGTAATTCCAAAGAATTCATAATATTTTTTCTTAACATCCATATTTAATGTTGTTTGATCTTCTATTAAGTTATTAATATTGTTAATAGTATTTTGCATTGCAGTTTTAAATGTAGGATTATAAAAATCTTTATAATTTGGATCATAATCTAATAATTGATAAGTTAATTCATTTTCTCATTCACCAGTAAATTCATTATATTTTTGTCAACTATCGCCAGTTGGATTTGAATTATCTCATAATCTAGCAATAGCATCCATTTGTTCTTGTTCGCTAAACATTTCTTTAACAATTAAAAAACCTAATTCTGGTCTTGTTAAAGCAGGTAATGAAAATAATACACGACTAGTAAACGCTGGTTCTTGTGTATCATTATCAACATAACTAATATTTTCAGTAAAAATAGTAATCATTGCGGCATTATCTCTATGAATAACTAATGCTTCTATTTTATTATTAATAGATAAATCAAAGCCACGAGTTCTATTCATTCCTTGTAAATTAACTTCTAATTGTCCATCTGATGTTTTACCATATAAAGGTTCAATATTTTGACCAAGTCATAATGATTTAGAAACCATATAACCTAAAACTTTATCTTGGAATAAAGTACCAGTCACCATTGTATTTGCTGAAATATTTTCACCTATTAATTGAGTATATGCTCGTGTTAAATCTAAATATGAATGTGGTTCTCAAATCATTTCTCAATCACTAGTATTTGTTCCAATTTGAGATGCATTAATTTTTCTTGTTTCATCTGTCATGCGATGTCCTAATTTATACATTAAATCTAATGCATCTTGTTGAGTTTTAATTTTAGTTGTATCATAAACAAAAGCATAATCTTTATTAAATTTAGATCTAGCAATATAATTATCAATTACACCTTTTAAAAAATATAATTCTAAATTAAACATCATATTCTCTGTAATTGAACCAGTTCATTTTGCTACTAATTCACCTCGTAATGATGGGTCAGTATTTTTTAAACGAGATAAATCAAATCTTCTTCATTGTGTTTTTAAACCAATAGTATGATCAATTACTAAACGACCACGCTTAGCATTTTGATTTTGTTTTGGATTTCCTTTTTCGTGATTTCATTCTGAATCACCATAAAATAATCGTTCTGGAATTGTATAAATTGCAACTGCATAATCTGCACTTTCCATATTAGGACTTGATTGTGCTGTTGCAGTTAAACGATGAAAAGTATAATAATCAGGATTTGATAAAATATCTTTTACTCGCATTTCTTGTGCTGATAATAATAAATGTCCTTCTTTTGTTAAATTTGCTACACCATTACCAATAACAAATCCCTCATGTAATCCTATAATTGATGCCATATTTTATTTTCCTTTCTGATATTCTTTTTGAACTAAGTTTTTAATTCTTTCATTAATAAGAATATTATGATTATCTTGTAAATTTTCTTTTATTTTTTGTGATAATTCTTCAATAAACATATTTTCATCTTTAATTTGAATACCACCATTCATTAGGTTTTTTATATCTAATGTTGGTTTTTTCTCAACTAAATCTTTAAAATTAGTTTTAATATATTCCATATCTTTACCACTATTTAATAGTTCTTCTACTAATTTACGATTTTCTTGTGGTACTTGTGATAACTCATATTCTTTTATTCTTGACTGATAATTATTAATTTGTTCTTCATATTGTTTTTCAGTTTCAGATTTAATACGAGTTTCTGCACTTGGTAAGACACTAGATAATACTTGCTTTTCTTTTTGTTCTAATAAAGCATTAATTTCATCTTGTGTCATATTTTCTTTATATTCATATTTAAAGTTTGACATACTTTAATCCCTCCAATATTTTTTTATAGAAAATTTCAAAAACTATCGTCACCATCTTACCATCATTTTAATTTTTGTAAACTTGTGGATATTTTTTCTTAATTTCTTTTCTAGTTTCTTCAATACCTTTTTTAAAACCTTTTTCATATTTATCTAAATATTCTTGTTTATTATTAACACCATAATCATAAGTTTCTTTCATTAATTCTTGGAATATTTTAGTATGTTCATCACACGCAGGAACACCAATACCATTTCAATTTTTACTTACTTTTTTAAAACATTCTTTACTATCAATTATCATTCAACATATATTTTTATCCATTCGCATTTTTTCAACATTTCTTTTAATTTGTTTTTTTCCCATAATTAATCTTTTCCTTTCAATATTTTCTCTGCAAATTGTGAAACAGTTTCTATTGCTGTATCTTTATCAACTTTTTTAATTTCTAAATCTTTAATAAATTTATTTTCAGTTCTTTCATAACTACCATTTGCTTTTAAATATGCTTTACACATAAAGATAATAATTAATCTACCAATAGATCAAATAATTAAAGGCATTAACCCTAAAATAATAAATACAATACCTAATTTTCTTTTACGAATTAAATGATTTCCTTGTGATTTAATATTTTTATCAATTTTAGGTTTACAACCAATTCACATTAAAATACCTTGAATACCTAATAAAGTAATATGTCCAAATCCTAAACCAATAATATTACTTGATGACATAATACTATCTCAACTAAAACCATCAAATTGACCACTTTTAACTGCTCAGGTTCAACCTAATGCAAAAAATGTATTGTAAAGTAATGCTCATCATAAATGAGTAAATCCACTCATAAATCTATCTCACTTAAATAATATATATTCTTTATAATTTTTTTTATCTAAATCAATTACATAGTTATTTTTATTTCAAAATGCCATAATTTTAACCTCGCTTTCCGAATTGTTTACTTATTAAAAATGGATTATCTAATGTTTTAATAAAATATTCCATTATATCCATAACAGCATAAGTCATAGCATCAAAACCATCATCAAATAATTTATTATCTTCTAATTTATAAGTAGATTTATTTGCAGGTGGTTTTCTTCATTCCATTTTTAACATATCCTTAAATAACTCTGGTGTTAATCGCTGACTAATTTGTAAATAATTCTTATTTAGCAGGATGATTATAGCATCAATTCTATCGGTTCTATATCAAACATCTTTTACTACTGGTTTAAATCTTAATCAATTATGGTCAGGGTAATATTGTCTACGAATATTATTTAATGTATCAATAGAAACTAAACCACCATTTCCATAGTCAACATTTACATCTAAACCATCTTGTAAATAATCTCATTGTCTAGAAGCAGTAATATAAAAATGTACTATTTCATTTAAAATCTTAGTTGTATCTTTATGTATCATTTCAGCATTACTATGCTTATATTCCATTAATGGTGTCATTTTTTTATAATTTCTGTCTAATCCCATTAAAATAGCATGAGTAGAATGTCCTAATGGTGAATCAGCATATCCTAAATCTAAACCTGCTTTAAAATTAACTGGTTCAAAATCATATAATTTACTAAATAAATAATTAGCAAAAATAGAGCCATCTAATGCTCCTCGGCATTCCAATTCCTCAGACCTCATATTTTTTAGGTCATTCTGCTTTTAATTCATATAATTTCATTAATTCATCATAATTTAAATTATCTTTATTAATTAAATAATTAGTATAATGATTAATTACTTTTTTATCATATGCTTTTTGACCTGTTTTAGGATCTAATACTGGAACTACTAATTTAGATATTTGCTCACCATTACTTTCTAATTCTTTACGATTAAATGGCATTAATTTATTTAAGTAGTCTATATGATCTTGATAAATACTATCAGGGTTAGTACTTGTAATTAATATTAATTTTTTATAATCACGAACTGCTTGCATAATTGCTTCTTTTTCTGATTTACTAAATTCGTTAGCTTCTTCAAGTCAAATAATACATAAGTTCGCACCATTTGCTCGTGCTGTACCTTTACCTAATACTTGCGATGAATTACTTTTTCTAGCACCTTGTAATTTAATAAAACTACCATTAGGAAATGTTCAAGTAGGTTTATTAAAACGAGCATTATATTGATAATGTCCACCTTTTCATTTTTTATTAGGATTAAGGATTAAACCAACTTTATCTAAGGCATCTTGAATATCTTGTTGCATTTCAGCAGTATCAGCACTATTTAATCTAAAACCATATATTGCTATTTTTTTATCTTTATTTGCTAATACAACACAACTTAATAATGCTATTAATTCATCAATAGAATATGTTTTACCCGCTTTACGACTACCTGCTAAATTAATCTCATCTGCTATATATTCTGTATTTTCTAATAAACTAACTACTATCTCATTAAGATAACTATATTCATATAACATTGCCATTATATTTTTCTCCTATCTGTTATGTTAATTACTGGGGGAGTATAATTTATTTCAGTTTCATTTTCACGGCCATAATACTGGGCATATACTGATACACCCCCCTTAGTTTCGTTTAAGAGATGTAATTTTATATTATTTTCTAATATTCTTATTTTCATTTTAAGTTCATTAAATGCTAATAAATTAGTGTCTTTTAAGGCATTATATTCATCTTCTTCTAAATTACAAAAGATTAATAAGGTTTCTTTAGTGGCAAGTTTGATATTATTTTCTTTACAATATTCATCAAATTTTGTTAATTTTTGCTTTATTTTTGCTTTATTTGCTATTATTCATCACTTTTTATCTACTTTTGCCATCTTTTTTACCTCTTTTTGTCATCACCATTCTACAAAAAAATATAAAAAAGTAAAATAAATTAAAAAAAAGACTTTTACAAGTCTCTATTTTTAGTAATTTTTAAACAAGCGATTAAGGGTTAGAAAATCCTACTTGTATAAATTACATCATCATCATAGCATCTTTTATTAAATTGTCAATAAATTTTATTTTTTTAGTGTATAAAATAATACTAAGAAAGAATTAGAATTT
Organism: Codatractus imalena; assembly: GCA_018248975.1. Lineage (NCBI taxonomy): Eukaryota > Metazoa > Arthropoda > Insecta > Lepidoptera > Hesperiidae > Codatractus > Codatractus imalena. The sequence continues at coordinate 9,244 of DWJS01000009.1, read as the reverse complement.
ATGAAAAAAGAAAAGAAAAAATATAAACATACAGGTCTTGATCAAAGATATAATTTAAAAGAACATTTGGTAGCAGAAACATTTAAGAAAAAGAATGGTACACCTAATTTATCAAAAATAGCAAAAGTATTGGATAAAAGTCCTAACACAATCAGATTAGAAGTTAATAGACTTAAAGAAGAATACGATCCTGAAAAAGCAAATGATGATTATAAGAAAAAACGAAAAAAATCTATAAAATACACTACAATTTCAAAAAAAGTACTTAATTTTGTAAGGAAAATTTTAAGTAAAAAACGCTATTCACCGATGTTAATTATCTATGAATATGAAAAAAAGCATAATGAAAAGTTTCCATTTTCAAATGTAACACTTTACAAATATATTGATCATGGGGTTTTTGATGAAGAAGATAATGAAATTAAGAAAAAATTACCATTTAAAGGTAAAAAATTTAAAACAAAAAAGAGAAAAGATGATCGTGGTCAATTGACTAATATTAGATTTATTGAAGAAGCAGAACATGAAAAAGGGACTTTTGGTTGATTTCAAATGGATTGTATTGTTGGTAAAGACCATCAATCAGCTTGTTTAACTTTTACCGAAGAAAAGAGTTTATATACGATTTGTTTTAAATTAGACCACCACAATTCAGAAGAGGTTAATAAAGCAATTAAAAGTATTTTTAAAAATAAACTTTATAAAGAAAATATAAAAGGAATTATAACTGATAGAGGAAAAGAATTTTCAAACTGAAAAGGAATTGAAAAAATTACTGGAACTAATGTTTATTTTTGTGACCCCGGTAAACCAAAACAAAAACCTAAAGTTGAAAGAATGAATAGAGATATTAGAGAATATCTTCTTAAGGGAACAGATTTTAACAATATTACTCAAAAAGAAATTAATAAAGTTATGAAAATTATTAATGAAAAACCACGACCGAGTTTAGGTTGAATGTCCTCCAAAGAGGCATTTTTACAAAATATTCAGTAATTAAATTATTAATTTTAGATTTTTAACAAAAATCATTTTTCGTGATGCTGAAATAACTACATAATTTAAAAAAAATATTTTTTTTGAAAAAATAGTTGCAATTTTTAATAAAAAATATATTATTGACTTAATAAGGGTTAAAAATCCTACTTGCATCTTTACTTTACAAAATGTAGAATAAAGGATGAAGTAGGAAAAAACAACTCTTATTAAAGGGTTGTTTTTTATTTGAAATAAAACAACTCCTAAAAGGAGGTAATGATAATTAAACAACAAAAAATATGTGATGTTAATGATTGCTATACAAAAGTATCGTTCATTACCGAAGAATTTATATCAAATAAAGTTTTATGAACTTGTGAAAAGCACAAAGATTTATTAAATCAAACTAAAAATTGAAAACAAAAGCAGTTTTATCAAAAACTAGAAAATTCAAAAATTATCTTTGATGATGAAATTGGTTTGTTAAAACTTAAATTTTATAAAACAACTTAATGTAGTGTGGAACAGTTATTTGTTAATAACTAAGTACTAAATGGATTGTTTATAATTCATTTTCCACAAGCCGGCCGAGGCAAGTACTGAAATAGTGTATGAGGAAAAATGTAAATCGGCGTTGGTTATATTATAACTAAACGATAGTGGTGATAAGTGCAAGGTCAACATCAAACCACAATAAATATTGAGATGGTCACTTTATAAATAAATTTGCGTATAGCATTAGGCTCTTCAAGGTGCAAGTGAATTTATTTTAAAAACTGAACGCTTTGACCTGAAATGGTGCGGATGAAGAGGTGTATATACACGGCGTAACAAATTTACAAACAACTACAAAATGTAGAACATTGTAGTACTTTGTAGTTAATTGTAAATTCTAATCGCCACCGCTCACCCCCAGTGAAGCGGATGGCGTAATAAATAAATAGATAAATACTTAATTATATAACTAACTCTCGCTTTGGCACTTTCACTTGGGAGTGAGTGCCAGCGAGTTAAAAAGGAGAATTAAAAAAATGACAGAATATAAAAGTAAATATATTAATAAAAATTGAAATGAAATAACAACATCATTTGATTGAGTTAATTGTGAACCTATTAATTGTCGTATTTCACATCATAAAAGGCATTATGATTTGCAATGTTTAGAATGAGCCAAAATGTACTTAAATTTATTTAAAGATAAATGAGATGTTATTGCTTCTTATATGCAACATTACAAAATTAACGATATTTTAGATTTAGCATCAGATGGATGAAAAATATTACAAATTGATAAAAAAATTAAAGGAATAATTTAGGAGGTTTATATGAAAAAGTTAAATAAAATTTGCATTAAACAAAAATATTGAGGATATTGCTCAAAATGCAATCAAGAAAATAAATTACAAGAATTAATACTACGTGCTTATCCCGTTTCATTTGAAGATATGACTGATGAACATTGAGCATTAGGGAAACAAAATTAGGAGGAATTAAAAATGATATGTAATAAAGCATTAAAAATTACAAATAAAGATATTATTTATGCACAAATTAATCGTGATTATTTAAGTAATTGAGAGTTAAATTTATATCTTAAATTTGGTGATGAAGAACGACATGTTGGTACTTTTCAACCAGTAGACTTTGATTTAAATTGCAAATGATATGAAATTGATGAAATTAAAGGTTTGATAGATGACTATTTAGAAGATGAAGAAGCGGGTTATGAGGTGATAAATTATGAATAAAAGATATTTATTAGTAACAAAAGATAAATATAGTTTAAATACTACATATTTTTATACATTTGATGAGGCAAAAGCACATTCTCAAAATTTAAGTTATTGTAAAACTACAATTATTGATTTAGAAAACGAAAATATTAAATGACAAGGATGTGAGTAACGTGTGAAAAGATGAAAATGGTTATGTTTATACAGAAGAAGACTTATTTAATTTAGCATTAGAAGAATGTTATTCAGAAGAAAGTGCTTATAACTATATTGATACTTTAATTATGGATATGAATTTGGAGGAGATTTAATAATGGCCTAGTTTATTTCTCATTGTAATTATTGTAGTGGTTATTTTGATTTTTCAGACTATGACATTGAAAATAGACCATTAGAAACAATTAATAAATACAAAATAAGAAATAATAAATATAACTTTAATAATTATAAAGGAATTAATAATTTTAAAAGTAAGGATGTGAAATAATGAGTGATATTGTAAAAAATACAGTAAATAGTATTACATTTCAATTTCCTTTAAAAGGAGATGATTTTAAAAATGAAAGTATTTTAGCATATAATGTTCAAAAATTTAAAGAAGAAAATAAACAAGAATTAACTGAGTATATTTTTAGACATATTAATCATTATTCTTTAAATGGTTATCAAGATGTGCATTTAAAAGATATTCCAAGTGCTATTACTAAAAATAATTTTGTTTTTAAAGAATGATTAGAACCTGTTCAAAAATTATTAGATGAACATAATAGAATTGGTAAAATAATTACTAATTATAGGAATTATATTGAAAGATACAGAGTTGAAATTAATAATAATTTGACACAATCCCGAAAACAAAAACAAAATGAATTATTTAAAGAACAAGAATTAAAAAAACAAGAATTAATTGAAAAAGCAAATAATTTAACTGTTGATATGGGGTTAGATATAGACCAAATTCAAGATGAGCAAGTTCGTGTCATGGAAAAAGTTGCTGAAATTGATAAAGCAATTGATCCAAAACAACTTAAAAAAGTTGGCATTAATCTTATTAAAGATAAATTATTGGTAAAAGATATTGAAATAATTGGAATTGATAATGATTTTTTAGAAAATGCTAATCAATCTGAATTAAAACAATTAATTAAATATTTAATTGTTGATGAAAAGTTAGTTAAAAACACAATTAAAGCACAATGAGATACAAATACTGATAATAAAGTAGTTGGTATTAAAGGAATAAATATTCAAATTAAAGGAGTGAAATAACATGGCAAATGAATTACAACAATATATTAAAGGTGCTATTATTAAATATGAATTAAAAGTTAATGATAAATATTTAAAAGAAAATATTTTAGCATTAGAAGAATTAAAAATGAAAAATGGTAATAGTTATTTACAATTAATTAATAATGCAGATAATGCAAAAATCACAGCATTAGGAATTATTAAATTAAGTAATAAAGGTTTAATATTCGGAAAAGATTTTAATATTATTCCATTTAAAAATAAATTAACAACTATTATTGATAGTAAAGTTTATTGTAAAAGAATTGAAGAAGCAGGATATAGTCCACGAAAATCAATTATATTTAAAGGTGAAAAATTTGAATGGGATGCTATAAATTCTTGTCCTAAAATTCATGAGATTAATTTTAATGCAAATACTAGTGATTATAATGAAATTATTGGTGCCTATGCTTTTGCAAAAGATAAAAATGGGAATTATCAAGGTATTTTATTAAGAAAAGCAGATATTGACCGTTTAAAAAATAGTAGTCCAAGTGGTAATAGTGAATATTCACCTTGAAATAAATGACCAAAAGAAATGGTAGAAGCAAAATTATATCGTAAATTAGCCCAAGAATTAGGGATAGATATTACTGATATTGATTTAGATGAAAAAGAAATTAAAGAAGATGGTAATTTTGAATATATTTCATTTAAAGATATTGATGTCGCCAAAAATAAGGGGCATATGAGCGATGAACCATTATCAAATAATATAAATACCCCATCTAATAATGAAATAGCGGACACTAACGATAATGTAGTTAAAGAAGAAGATATATCAAATGTAGTACCAGCAGTTAATAATAACAATGACGAGGAATGAGCAAAATGGGAATAAAAATAGGTATTGACCCATCAGGAACTGGTACTAGTGCTATTGTTGTATATAAAGATAATAAGTTAGTTGAAAAATTAGAATTTACTAATTATTTATGAATAAAACAAGTTGATTTTATTAAAGATATATTATTTAAACACTGCAATAATGTTTGTATTGTAAACATTGAAAATTGCTTATATACAAATGCTAATGGCTCAAAAGATAGAGATGATTTATTACGATTATTGGGTGTAATTGAAGACCATAGAGAAAGATTAATATTATCTGCAAAATCAGAGTTTAATTGAATATCACCAAAACATACTAAATCAGTTGTTAAAAATATGGAAAATTTAAGCAAATATCTTAAAATAACAGCAATTTATGGTGAAGATAATTTATTAACTTATGAATATGGTAAAGGTTGATTCTATAATAATGAGAAAATAAGTAATCATTTACGAGACGCAATTATTATTGCACAATATGAAATTAAAAATGAAAACTAATTTAGGTGAATTAATACTTGGTGATTCATTAGAAATATTAAAAACAATACCTGATAAAAGTATTGATTTAATATTAACGGACCCACCATACCTTTACCATGATATTGCTAAAAAATTAGAAAATAAAGAAAAACATATTGAATATAACTTAAAAAAAATAAATGATCCTAATACATCTAATATTCAATATCAAATTCGTAAAAGAGAACTTGAATTTTTACAAGGTGAATTTATTGCTAGTTTTGATATACCATCATATTTTAAAGAATGAATGCGAATTATTAAAAAACCAAATTTTATAATTTATTTATCAAAACAGCAATTAAAAGATTATTTAATTGAAATAGAAAATTATAATTTAAAGTTTGAATTAATAATTTATCAAAAAACAAATGATGCTCCAACTAATAATTCATATCGGAAAGATAAAGAATTATGTTTATATATTTATGATAAACCAATTTCTTATAGTAATGTTTGAAATCAAGATATGCAAACTGTTTATCAAATTACTAATAGTAATAATCAATTTATAGGAACTATTAAACATCCTACTGTAAAAGATATTAATTTAATTAAATTACAAATTAATAAACATAGTAAAGTTGGTGATACTGTATTAGATTGTTTTTTAGGTAGTGGAACAACTGCTATTGCTTGTGAACAATTAAATCGGCGTTGAATTGGTATAGAAATTAATGAAAAATATTATAAGTTATCAAAACAACGATTAAGTAATATTCAAACTACATTATTTATTTAAAGGAAATTATTTATGAAAAGAAAATTAATTCGTAATATTAATGTTTACTTAAATGAAAAACAAGAAAAAGTTTGAAATGAATTACCTGAATTATATACCAACTCACAACGAATAGAACATCTTATTAACTTTTATATAAGTCACAACAAAGAAAAATAAAAAATAACCTTAATTGGTTATTTTTTTTAAATACTATTTGTTAGTTTTTTAATAGCATCTTTTTGTGCTTGTTTTTTGTCATTTACTTTAACTTGTTTTTTGACATTTTTAATTTGACCTGTTTTTAATGCTAATTCAGTTGCATAATCAGGTCCTCTTAAATGTTTTTCGTGGGCAATAACAGCAGTTCTTAATTCTCTAATTTCTGCTTTATAGTTTTTAATTTTTTTAGCAGATAATCCTAGAATACCAAGACTACCCACTCCACCAGCACCCGCTAACACAAGTAAAGTAATCATTAATGTATCATTTAACATTTTTTTAATTCCTTTCTTATTCTTACTCAAACAGTGGCCATCTATCCTTTCAGAACAAAATAATTTATAAATTAAACTATATAACCACCCAAAAATATCAACCACCCCTATATATAGTTTATTTTAAATTTAATTCTTTGTTATTTTCTTCTTGTTTTTGTTTTTTAATATTTTCATCTTGTATATTTTTAAATATTTCTTCTGTTATACTATCTAAATTATTTCATTGTTTTGCTATTCTTGGTTGAATAACACGCGGATTAATCCGACAATCTAAACAATGTCTTAAATGGTCTTTTTTTCATTTTGATTTATCAATTCAAATGATAATTAAAGAAATTATTAAAGTAATTAAAGGTAATATTGTAAATACTAATCCCATTTTAGATATTTTTAATCTTGGTATATCAATTTTCATATCAACTTTTGGTTTACTAATAGCAACAAATATGCCTTGAATTCCATGCGTAAATAAAGGTGTTAATAAAATAACAATCCCATTACCTCAATATTGACCATAATTATATCAATTAATTTGATCTTTAATGCCATTAATCATCCCATATTCTAACCAACCATTAAGTAATAAAAATAATATTGTATAAAAACTAACAACTCAACTACGAATCTTATATTTTCTTGTTCAATCTTGAATATCTTTATGAGTTCAATTATAAGTTGGAATAGGGTCTTTTTTAAATCAATTTCAAGGTAATGCACCCTTTAATCAAGTTGTTTTATCTTGTTTCATTAATTAAAACTCCTTTCTAAATTACTTTTTTTCTTTCAATAAACACAAATCCCAAAGACTTAAATGTTGCTGGACCATTAACTCCAATATTAATCAATCCATCAGGATTAATAGATAATGCTAAACATGCACTATTAACACCTATTTGATCATATATAACACCTATTGTTTGTGTAAAACCACGCCTTGTTTGCAACATTCCTTGACTCTTTAAATCTCCTTTGCTATCTTTTCCTGAGGCTCAAATTCTATAAATATAATTTTCTTTATCAAAATTAGCAATATTATATCCGATTTGACCAACTTCTAAATCACTAGTATCAACAATTTCTCAATCATTACCACTACTAATAGATATATCACCACTCCCTAATAATGAATTACCATTAATAGTTTTAATATTTGTTCCATTTACTAATTTATCTTGTTTAAGATTAATATCTTTTGATGTTTTAACAATATATTTACCATCTTGCTTATCAATATAATCTTTATTTAAATCACTATCTTTAATAATATCTGATGGAATATCGCCGCCTTGTTTTGCTTTTCAAACACCATTTTCTTCATAAATAGTATTATTATCAAACGGAACAGATAATTCGTTATTAGAATTATATACAATTGATTTATCATCAACTTTAATTGAAATATTTTTAATATAATTATCAATATATTTTGCTAATAATTCTTGTGATATTTCAATTTGTCATATTCCACTTTTTTCTGTATGAGATCATGGAATAATTGACAAAGTATTAGATTTAAAAATACTATTTTTTCATACATATTTAGCATCTGCTTCACTTAACATAATTACTCTATCTTTATGATTAGTATCAGGGCGACCAAATCATGTATGATATTCATTTTTAAAACCATAATTATCAGGGTTTATTTTAGTTATAGTTTGTGATTTATAAAACTTTGCTTTTTCTAATAAACTAATAACATCTGGTGAAAATTCTATCTTCATATTACTAGGATATGTATAACTTGCGACACCATCACTACTATTTTCACCACCACTAGAATATTCAATCCCAGTTCTTATTAAATATTGAGTTTGTAAACAACAAGCAATTTTTACATAATTAATGCGTTTTTTATCAATTTCACTATTTGGATCAAGTAATGGAAATTCAGTTTCTAAACGATAACCACAAATACTATCTAGTTGTAAGCTTGCTCTTACAATACCCTCAATTAAATAATTTGAAATATTATCATCATAAAGTTTTTTACCATATTGTGATACTAATTTATCAAAACCCTCTCAATTTTTAAACTCTTCTAATGTTATTAATTTAAAACTTTCTAATTTTGTTATATCTGCCATAATTTCACCTCTACGCATCACCATTATAAACAAAAAAAGTCTTTTTTAGACTTTAATTGTTTTATTAGATAATTTAATATCTTTTTTAGAAATTAATCTTTTTGCTCGTTGAACTTTAACAATTTGATTAAATTCATCTTCACTAATAGGTTTATTTGTTTCTAATACTTGTGCTCATTCAGTATTACCAAGACCCAAAGTATTAGCAGTTTGAATTAAACCTAAATGAATAGCTTCTAATGTTTCTTGTCCTACTACTTTATTTGTAGACTCTTTAAGTTTATTTTTAGTTACTTTTTTAATTAAAAGTTCCAATCCTTTATAACCTAAAATACCTACAAAACAAGCACCAACGCCAATACCAACTAAGATTTCATAATTCATATTTTATCTTCCTTTCTTAATTTTACGACACCATCTTAACATCACCATAAAAATAATCAACAATTTAATTAAAAAGTGTTGAAATAATATTTTTTATTGATTTTATATAAAAAAATAATATAATTTATCTAAGTAATTTATTAAATTAAATAAATTACTTATCCTTCTTTTAAAATATTTGTAGTAATCTTTTCT
>DWJS01000008.1:0-20777 GCA_018248975.1 Codatractus imalena | reverse complement strand
CCCTATAATACTGGATATATATTTACATAAGCCCTTATCAATATAATGTGCGCTAAAGTCTACCTTTATTAATATTTTTTTTAAACAACTCATTTTAAAGAAATATTTTCATTTATAAACCGACAGCTCTAATATATTATTTGAAGACAAATACATAAAGCAATCATTAATTAAAATTAAGCTATCTCAGATCTTAAAATATCCTTTTAATACAAACCAAGTTCTAAAGAGGTTAAAGTTATATTATTTTGATACAATAATATGTGAAAAAAAGAAATGTAGGCCCAATGTCTCAGGCAAAGTAGAACACGAGATTAAGACAAATTTGCAAAGTAACAAGGAAATAGTGGGAGCGTACGTGGGCAGCGGATCTATGCAGGAGTAATGAATGAGAAATAGCTACTTAGTTTTAATATCAATTCAACTTAGTTTCAGTTATTACAAAATATAAATGAAATAAAAACGACATAAGACAAAGAAGATGAGCAAGGATATCATTGAGTCTCTTGAACCAAGGGTACCGGTTTCGAATCCCAGACCATATATCTTGTAGCTGTAACAGTGAATGCAAACATTGTGAGGAAGTCCTCATACATAGCTGAGAGTTCTATAAGAAATGTTTTCAACGATGAGAGTAGTTTACCAATCCCGGCCAGCGCTATAGAAAATTTCATAAGCACTTGAATTGAGTTCAACTGATCTGAACGCATGGGTCTTCTCTAAATAAGTTCATAGGAGACCCGTGCCCAGTAGTGGGATTAAGATGGATTGACGATGATAAAGGATAAAGTTCTAAGAGAAATTTGTTTCAAATTGAAAACATAAGAGGAATAACAAAATATTAACTTGATCTAGTTGTTTGGAATTTCAAATAATTGTATCCGTTCTTACGAAACCACAGATACAACTAACAGACATCGTGCAATAATTTACATCGAATCTGTTAGACTTGAATGTAGTCGTAAATTGCAAAAGTTAAAAACCAAGCATGGTTGTTAATCAACCAATGTATATGGATATAGCCATCTACGGAAAATGGTCAAAGAATTTAAATGGCCATTACCACCGTTTAACTTTCAAATTCGGTATGGATCACTTCTTATAGGAGCTATTAAGTGTCGTGCCAATAAGCGAATGAAGACAGATAATCCGCACCCAGATGGCTCCGCCTTCATGAAGCACAGATTTAAATTTCACGAAGTTAACCAATCTATACTAAACGGTGTACCATATAGTACTATTATAAAATTAGGCCAGGTAAAGTAATATTTGATTAAATAAAACTTAGAGCTTAATAACCGACTACAGTTTATTTGTCCTGATGGGTACCTACATATAATGTAGGCCTAAAGCATAAGTCCAGTATAGTACGTTAAAGCAGCGTAATTGCCGCCATAAATTGATTAAAATACATCTTTAAAAAATATATGGATAACACTTACCAGTAGGACAATCACACTCGTATCGCAGCGGGTCCAACGGCTTGCACCTTCCACCATGTAGACATGGCGAGGGCTCACAGGGAACGTACTCTGCATCACAATCTCTCCCTGTGTACCCAGGCTCACAGACGCAGGTGTACGAGCCGTGGGTATTGAAGCATCGCCCGTGGTGACAGGGGCCAGACCCACTGGAGCATTCGACGACGTCCTCAGTACATCGCGCACCGGTGAAGCCAGGTGGACACACGCAGGAGTAGCCAGCAGCCGTTGTATTGTCCGCAACGCAACGACCTCCATTCCTACAGGGCTGTGACGCGCAGTGGTCTTCGTGGGAACATTCAGCACCTGTACACAAGGAAAAATACATCATAAACTGAACAATCGCAATGGAAGTAGGTAACGATAATGTTTAAGTTGGTTATCCTCCAAGAAACTAAAACGTTATTACTATAATTTGTATATTCTCCAAACTGGAACAAATTTAGCTTTGATTTATAACAAAGTGTATCTATTCTCTGTTAAGTAAGACTGTTAAGCTGATTTAATGCTAAAACTTGCCATAAAAACGTAACCAAGCGCTGAACTTTTTGCTTTCCCATCATTTAAAATTCAAAATTAATTAATGGACATGTGAAATGTGAGAATGTGTTGGCGCAATCCGCGGTTTGAATCTCACAAACACATTAGCCCCCGTTACAACTAAATCAATCTCGTTTCATACCATTCAATTATGGAACGCATCAATAAACATAATTAAATATTTCATTATACTGAGCAGGACATTGGCTTTTCGCTTTAACAAGTTTTAGTCCGATCAATATGGCACTACAATCATAAAGATGCGAACCGTTACCGAATAACAACTTTACGGATTCTTAATGACTTTCCATTAAACGCCAATTAATATGGAAAGCTTAATGTAAGTGTTAATTTATTATCACTATAAAGTAGTAAACTAAATCAAAGCAATGTAGCAAAGCAAAGGACTCTTCCTGGTCAAATTTATTCGACACTTTCTATTATAAGGTGGTGACACATATACGAGGCTTTTGAAACTCGGGACTACCACTGGGGTAACAACACACCTATAGACAACCTAACCTTAACTTTATTAGAAGGTTACATAAGCAGTGTAAGTAACTTGTAAGCTCGTAACAATTTATGAGTTAATCTAAGATATATAGATATTAAGTGTTTTAATCTTATTAACCATAATAACCTATCACGAGCTATTTCCAGTAGCTACACACACAACAGTAGCTAACACACACTAGTTAAAAGACAATATATGATTATTGCATTTTAATTTGCAGAACTACTTTAAACTAACGTGAAATAACAGTATTCCTTTGATTTGTAAAGTGATTCGTTATTTAAATGAGTAGGAATCCTTAAAACAAATGAAAGATTTAGAAGAATTAATAATTTTATCAAGAAAGGAGTTTTACTAGAATTGACGATAAAAGTAGTCGGCAATTCAATTTTTTTGATCACCCCAAGTGGTTGAAACATCTTTAAAAAAGAACGTCAAACTTAAAATAAATCCGGACATTAAAGAATCCGCTGCTAAGAGCTTTACTACTTAAAAGGTCAAACTTGATGGCGAAGCCGTCGAAACTGAATAAAATTTAAATCTTAGCCGCTTAACACCGTCATATGTCACCTTTGCTATCCATATTTTCATCGAGAATTAATAATGGCGGAAATATTATCGATATAAAAGGGCAATAAAAAGTTTAATGATATAAATAATCCGAACGCTGCATATGTCTCTATCTCTTTGATATTAAAAAGTCACGTAGACCTAAGCATAATGAAAAATAAAGCTTAGGATTTAGCTTAGGCTTTCTCGAGAACTAATCTCGAGCTATTTCATGGAAATTTAATGGTTATTTCATAGAACAAATATTGCTTTATTTTACATTATATCAGATACTAGGTTCGCCATCAAGCAAATTTAGAACACTGATATTAAAATTTAAAATAATACTGCGTGTCACAGTACCTTAAAAAGACATAATTTATTCTTCATCTCTTTGTTTTATTTAATTGTAATGGCGCTTTTAATAGATGTTAATGAATGAACTGATACAAGTAAAATAAGAAAAATACGGCAATGACAAGAGAATGGTAGCGTAAAAATACGTAATGGGGTATTCCAACTTAAATACTAACTAATGCATAAGCTAAAATTCCTATTATTTAAAATAAATACTATATACTCATGGGTGGTAGTACCCCATTAAAAAACTTCATACTTATACTACTTCAGTCAGAAAACTTGACTGAACGTTACTATGAACGAATTATGAGATCCATATCAACACACTCATACCAAATTTGTCACCAATTTAATTGGAATGCTGAGTACTCGACGTGCGCAAAACGACAAAGAATTCGGTTTGATTGGTTGGAATAAGCTCAATTGGTATAATGGACGCTATTTCAATCTCATGCAAGTTTTATGGTTACTGCAGGCGTTAAAGAGTCAAAATGCTATTGAAAATATTTAAGGCAATAACCATTGTAAAATACGAATTACATTATAATTTAGACGAAGAAACACAGTTTTAGAAAAGAATAGTGCAGCGATATATTTTTTCCCTTTCTCTTCAGCTCGTATTCGTCCACTGCTGAACAGAGGTCCTCCCAAGGTGCGCCCATAGGCCGGATCTTTAGCTTTTGGTCCATTTGCTTGATATATCAAAAATATTAAATTCATATATCGATGAACGTTATTTAAAACATAACTGAATTAGGCAATCGTTTCCAATTTACCATATAGAAATTGTATAAAAGCTCAAAGGCATTAATGTATACTTTTTATTCATTACGCATCTACTGCGTATATGAATTTCCAATCATCTTAAAATTTTATGACATTTTACGATGACTAACGAAGTTACAAGACTCGTTACGATGCCCCATGATGCTGTGGTGACACAGATTGCTATTTATGTTCCATTAATATTTATTCAGTTGCGTGCGGTAGTTTTAATAGTGACAGAGTTAATGATATGACCGGCGTGTACACTACCAAACTTAACTTTTCATAATGACATGACCAAAAATATAGTTAATTATATGTATTGCGCGAAAGAGGAAATGAAAAGAGTTTGACTTTCTACTTGCATCCGCTACTTGACATTTTGTATGCAACATGTTGATTTGTATCGGTTATAATCGATAAAAAAGATAAAGGCGCAATAAACCCACTCAAGTGATCACTAAAGTTGGTAGAATTCTCCGTAATTCAACTGAAGTGGTACCACTGTCACAGATGCCTGTAGCTTATGCGGTGATAGCAGATGTGGCGATAATTCTCGTACTAAGGTTATTTTATGTAAAACATAACAAAACTAAAGTAATTGTAGAAAAAAACTATTACACGCACTATTCATCAATACGCACAAATAGTAGAAATCCCTACTTGTGTCTAAAAGCGAATGAAAATTTAACAGGAAAGCGAAACAAATTAAAATTGTTTCTCCTGCTCAGACCATAATTGCGGAGCTTTAAAGATGGAGGCGATCAGCGCTGGATTTTTTGTGCAAATTCCCTGTTTATGGCGGTGACGAGTTTGAATAAGCCAACAGAGCGTAAAGTGTAAGAGGTAAAGCGATTAATGATATTTTGAAATGATGATGAAACAAATATGTCCGTATTTAACTCAGAATCAAGCTACAATTAATAACAATATATTAATCATCAGACAGTAATGGAACCTCGGAAGCTGAAAAGACTACTACTAAAAACAACTTGTTATTTGATGTACTCGAATGATCTGACCAACCAGTGACAGATGTAAAGAATATTGAAATTCAACAGAATACGAAAAGGCCACTCGCTCGAAAACTGTCTCTTGTGCCATTATAAGCTAAGGAGTGTCTGACACTTGCCCCGCTAACGCTACGCAGTCTATGACGCAACGCCAATTATACGTTTAGATATACATACATTTGTAGACTGTTAACGGCTTCCTCTGATTATATCCAGTTTCCTTAACTAACCTATTTCTAAAAAAAAACGATTGATACAGCTATCACAGCATTTGTTAACGGTTATCAGCTATAAATATACCTCGCTGTAAAATTAAATTTCTAAGTAACTTTTACAATGTAAATTCAACTCCTTTATCTATAACTACTGATAATATTAACATTTATTTTTATTGTAATTAAGTCAGCAAGCGTAATATCCAAGACAATGTGTACACACGTGTCGTGAGAATAATTATAATTACTAAAAATATAATAAATGTTTCCATAATATTATTTCGCGTTATGTATGCGCAAGTTGACGACCAACAAAGGAGCTAAATGCTGACCATCGATAAAGAGTAGCAAATTTCATCTTTATATTAACTTGTCTGCCCAGGAAACTCATTCCGTTCACATAAAACCGGAATCTGGCGGTACACTTATGATGGCCCGTTACGTACTAAATCCGGAGAACCCACAATTTATACACCATTCACATGTATTATCAAAGAAAGCCCAAGTAATTTACCTAATTCGAAAACACCAAAACAAAAATTGAAAGCCGTATTTTTAATTACACAACCCACTGAGGTAAAACCTGTCGACATAATTCCAGTTGATAGCATAATTGCGCGTGTAATTTAAAGTGTTGAAGAGGATAGATTCAAAGATGTTGAATTTTAAACTCTATCCCAATATAATTAAGGACAAGCACTTTTTATTACTAATATTAATAGTCGACGCTCAAATTGAAAGGAAATGCCAATAGTTGAGACAACTTTGAAGACTAATGGTTTCAAGTTTTTCTTGAAAAGATTGATCGCTGATATCACACTATTGAATTTAATTGAATGTAAGAAATGAAATACAACCAATGCTCTCTATACTAATATTATAAACTGAAGAGATTGTACGTTTGTTTGTTTGAACGCGTTAATCTCCGAAAGATTTGAATATACCTTTTTGAGTTTAAAATGTTATTTATCAAATCAGGCTTTTGGCATTTTATAAAATAATTAATTTACCTAAATAAAACAAAAATAATTGCACTAAACTAAAATAACTAGATTGAGTTAAAATATGGTCTGTAGTAAGTCTACTTCGGTTATTTCTGAATCTCGTTAATCACATAATTCATTGAGATAGGTCATACATACGCAAAACGTTTGATCTAATAATAACCTAACCTTTAATAGACAAAAGCTTGAGATTAAACAAAACATATATTCATCGTGGAAAACTGACAGGAGCAAGATATTAATACCCATAAATCACAATTGTGTCTGTCAGTTCCGCAAAATATAATCCTAGTATCTCATAGAACAAACACCTGCTGTTATTACTCATCAGAATGCAATAATCAATTACCTAATATAGGATAACTTGTTGCTACAACAAAGAGCATATCTGACAAGTATTCACGGCATGAGATCGCTAACAGATATTTATAAGCATACGATATCCGCCATAACATAGATGTTTCAAGAAAGAATCCGTCTTTCTAGATTAAACAAGAATTTAAATCATCAGTTCCGAATTTATTTAATGGATTATACAAGGAAATCAAAAAAAATATATAAAAAGGAATACGAAGAATTATAAAATAACTTTAATTTTACCTGAAAAAGATTTTTATAGGAATGACTTATTATGATAAGGCTAAGTAGTTTTTACTAAACGACGATTGATTTACTTTCTGTCGCGACTGATTATAAATATATGTTTATAAGTTACCTGATTTGTTTTATTTGCGATTAATTTGCTTAAATAAATATATCTTATGTTTAAGATTTCTCATATATTTCGTAATAAATCTTGGCAATAACAATACAAAGAAGACAGTATATCTGGTCTACATTTATGACGTACACTTTGGTAATGGTAAGTGATAACTGCCATGGGCGTCCATAGGCAGCTGTGATCTCTTGGACTAGCCAGTGGACTCCTACTGAGATCAGCTACATATCCGTTTGTACCCCATAAGAATAAGTTTTATAGCAAGGCGTGTCCACTATACACTCTTGAACCCATAACTTAAGCGCCTCCTTCTGCTGCTATTTGCAGAAGCAAATGTTGCAATAGTGAAGAAGAACCACGAGTAGTTCTACCTTAAAATGTATTTTCATACTATAGATTAAGATAGATAAAGAAAACTCACCTGTATACCCAGGAGGGCAATCGCATTCGTACGTGTGCAATGACGTTAGCCTGCAAGTTGCACCATTGAGGCACGGTGCCGAATCACAGGCCGCTGGTACTCTGATTTCGCATAGTGATGCGCTGAAGCCGAGAGGGCAGTCGCAGGCGAAGGACGGCGGCGCGCCTCCGAGGCCTGGTCGCACCCGGCAGGAACCACCGTTCTGGCACCGAGGACTGGACTCACTGTGGCAAGGGTTCAGATGCTGGCAGAACTCGCCTGCATACCGGGATGTGCAACTGAAACAAAATCAAATATATTAGGGATTGTTATAGTAGCCTAAGTAGTGTGTAAAAACAAAATAGCATGTATTGCTACGCAGGCTACGTTGGCACATTTATATTGAATATTAGTTACTTTAGGGAAGACGATAAACACGTAAATATGATATTCCTTTCATCTGTCCACCAATTTTTGGTATCCTACTGATAATAAGGTAGCAATATCACATTTCGAAATTCTTAAATAATTTAGACCTACTATATATTTGTATATTGTTTGTATTACATAATAAGATATTTTGTATTTTTGTATATCGCGTGTGTGCACTATTTATTACATTATTAAAACTTTCGGTCCCCAACCTAAAAGCTACGCAAACGATTTCACGCGTATGTGCGGGAACAGTGAATGCGTTAACAAAAATCAACACTCCAAACATAAACCATACGTAAGTATACTTAAATACACTTAAAACAATATCTAAGTATACAATTTCCATAAAGAGAGTATACAAACAGTGGTGGGTGAGTACTATCGCGCCCCGGGCCGGACTTCGCCAATAAATAACGCAGATACGTCGCTACACGACCGCGTGACGTGCGCCCGCGCAGCTACGACCATGATACAGCCTTTGTACACTGAGATTTGTTCAAATGTATGACTTATACATATAACATAAATTAAAATTATTTTAACGTTTGCAAAATAAATTAACCAAAAATATAAATTATCAGTAGGCAACAAAACATTCCGGTAATAGTAGTAAAAAGTAATATTTAGGTCCCAGAACTTCTCTAGACTCTAAAAATCTGCATGGTTATCTTAAGATTCAAATAATTTTTTGAAGTTAAAAACATCAAGTAGTTCGGTTATCATTAGTGAACTCCACTAACTGAATGTTTGAAATGAAAATTGAACACATTCAAAAAGAAAATTGGACGGACATGAATAAAAAAATCAGAAATTAGAATCGTTAAATTAAATTAAATTTAATTTAAAGAGTAAATCGTAATTACTATCTCATTCAAAGAGATCACATCAGATCAGAAGAATGCATCAGATACAGAAATCAATACCAACATTCCTGACAGGCTGCCAGGATTCGCGGTGAGATAAAGTTGAAAAATTTTCCGCATAAGGACCGAATGCATGAATTTCCAAACATAAAAGCTCTTTTGATTCACATGTCATTCAGGCAGGAAATATATCCATCAGACCAAGACACATCCGAATGAATACGAAGTGGCTAAGAAACGACTTATATCATATATTATATTTTATGTAGAAACCTAAATAAACAAACCTGACATCCAAAGAAACCAATAAAAGTAATTTGAATGAACTTTAAGATCATTCGATTTCGTATAACCAAATATAAGGTGTCATTCAAATACAAATATAAAATGCCTTTCGTGAAGTAAAACTCACTCGCGCCCACATTATTAATTTCGATGTAACGAAGTCAATTTCCTTTATTATCTCGCCCAATATTGTTACATTAGTTTGTGGGAAAATAATCTACGGGACACCGATCTAAAATATTCATGGATACACGATGTAGTGTCCAACGTATAATGTATACTGATAAGGAATTACCATTTTCTTCCTACTTCGGCATGTCACCCTTTTCTGAGTAAGACCGAAAAAGTTGAGTAATTCACTGGAGATAGTGCATCAAGCTAACAAAAAGAATTTGATTTTCACACAATTTATTTAAATGTAATCGTAGCGTTCCTGCGAATAACAATAAACACATTGAATATAGCCAAGATTCAAGTTGAAACGAACCTGTATTTTGTGAGGCCGCGTGGGAGGCTTCACGATTCAAGTTCCCTGCTCACACCCACGCACTGACCTCAGATTGAAGCGAGGTGGATGCACTTATGCACCATGATAAATTCAGCATATTTATTGCAAGCCTTTGTAGTTCCTTACGTCTAAAATCACTATAAATCAAAATACTGTACAACTTGGCTTAAAGCACCATGTGCCTCATAAATGAAGACTGAAGATGATGGCATTTGACTTACGATATGAGGAACGATAAATAAACATTATTATGACGTCCATATCTCGAATAAAAGGGACGTGAAGACTACCGAGCGGTTAATTGCCTCGTAACAAGAAAACAATACGGCAACGTCGCAAAAAGATGACACCGGCCGGCTACCTGCTCGGATGATGGCGATTATCTGTCAAAATAATAAACGGCCGCGAAAACTGGCCTTTGTTCGCAGAGCAACGATTTTCTAGAAGCCGTGAGCTAAATCTTCATTATAGAGCACGTAATAAACAACTGAACTATCGAAGATCTAATTACGGCGTTTGGTGAAAAAGGACGCGACTCAGACACGAAAGCGACACAGTGTCGGTTGTAGGGAACTGAGTCGATATGTTCTGGGCGTTGTGTTCGTCTGTGTTCATTGTCTAGATGGAAAGGGGATCTGGCAAGGCTGGTGTAGACCAATAATTTATTTGCACCGACAGGAGATCCCGTGTCGTCGAGAGCGGGCCGAGCGCGCCCGCAATAAATAACTAGCGTTGCGTGTAACCGTTGTTGGTTATTCGATACTCTGTAACGTTTGTGAACTTTTAATGCTATTCAGAACATCTTAGAACAATAAGTGGTCTATTAGTTATGTGTTAACTAGATATGTTTACAGTTATAAACGGTTGTCGTTTCGTAAACGCAAGAAATGTAAAATTTAGGATATTAAATTTACTTAAAATAAAAGAATAATTTTGCAGTATTGTCTCGTTTATTTAAATATGTAAATATATGAGGTTATTTTAGTGTAATGTCGAGACGAGATATTTGACACGTTGAGTGCAATTTAAACTTCTAAGAAACTATAAACATCACAAACCTAAAAACAATGATACAGGATTACACTTGAGTAGGCAAAAGATTCATTTAATGATCATTAGAATTTGAAACATTGTTCGTTACATGTGAGACATATAGATAAAAATAAAAAGCCACCATTTCCCTCCTTTAAGAAAGACACTGAGCATGGAGTAATGTAGTTATTGAACTGTACAAAAGCATCACTCGACGGGCGCTCGCGTCGTTCAGAGAAGCGCGCATGTCGCAAGCTATCTGATGACGCTGCGCGCGCGCACGATACGCATGCGGTTACTACAGCGCCCTATCGCCACGCTCCATCGCGTCGCATAGACGAAAAGAATTAGACTATCTTATTTATTATATACGAGAAACAACGAATCATGTAACATTCTACATTAAACATTTTAAAAGCAAGTAACAAAAGCTTAAAAAACAAATGTTTCGATGGCGATGATAACCTACTAGTTCATCGACGGAAAAACCACGAAAATATTCAAATACTTCTCAACACTATTGGGGCTATGGTAAGTAGATCTGACTGAATATTTTGTTAAGATAAATATTTAGGTAAAACAAATTAAATAACATTAAATAATGAACAATAACAGCTGATGGCTGCACATTACTCTTTAAAAGACAAAGGCGAAGGAAATTCAAAGTGTTTGTAAACACGATACAATGTTGTCGACTCGAGCGTGTCGTGTTTATGCTAAATGACGAACACGCTGTCGATTACGATAGATTGATGAATATGGATTTACTGAAAACCAAGTATCATCCACTTGTTGCGAAGATAGTTATTGCAGTACGCAGTTGTGTCGTATCATTAGGATTGAATATCAATGTACAAAGTAATGAAACAAATTTTTGGTTAAATAACAATGAACAAAATTCGAGCTTAGAAATTAGCTGTAACAATTTACTTAATATTCGATTTGAATTTTAAAGTATACACCTTTGATGACTGACACTGACACTCGATCGTCTTGCATAATGTTCATTCAATACATGACCGAGTCTCGTTCGTTAACGGAAACTCAAAGATTACCAATCAACAGCATCGATCTTAAAATAAGATAATCGATCACATACGGTTACTGTGGACAATAAACAGAAAACCGATAACATCTTACAGGGTAGTCCGTTATCCCATGGGAAGACTTGCGACACGGTTTTTGTGAGCGGATCCTACTTTTTGTGACACCAGGCGGGCGATGTCATCCAAACCAGTCTAGTTCCTGTTCATTAAGAGATCTACGCACCGTACTTTCCTATTGCCTAACCAAACACAATGCACATGTTTAAACATATTGCAGCTTTAATAAGAATTTTCATGTAGACACTAATATTAAATAATTTAGAGAAATAAAGTTTTCTTCACTTTGACATGATTCATCTAAATTTGTGCTAATTGTGATAACAAATGATATAAATAGCATTAAAATGACATAGACTGAATTGGTTTGCAATTATTTATAATGTCAAACGTCAGTCTAAACGGTTTCTTGTGTACTTTATGTAGACGAGCCTGGACAGTGTACAAGCCTCTTAACCGTTCGCACTGTATGGACGTGTGCAGTTACACGCTCCTTAAAAGGAGTTAAAAAAGGGCGATGCACTTTGTGCAACACCGATACTTAACTGAAATGCGGTTTCCTGTTAGCCTACCAGGTCTGATCATTCGCTCGTTTAGTATCGTCCCTTTTATAACGCCAATGCGGACGATTGCAAGTGGGCAGATGTTATGATCAATGGAGATGTAGGTAGTCCATATAGAACTAATGCGGTCATGAGAAATGCTTCTTTCACATCATTGATACTTGTATGCTTCCGACAGGAATTCTAAAATTAATCTATACTAATATTATAGAGCTGAAAATACTTTTCTTCACCGTGCTAATCTCTTCAGGTAGTAATGAGATTTGGAAAATATTTTTGAACGTGATAAGCTATTTATTGAGTAAGGCTATAATTTATAACGATAGATAATCTGAAACCTGAAATCTACTTGAACTCTATATTGCATTCACCGACATATAACATACAAGGGCAATTAAAATGGGTGGAAGGAAATTGGGATATTTATATGATCTAAGATCGTCAACTGTCGCCTGTCACCTGATTAGCGGAACAAAGGGAAATGTACTGTGGAAATTGATTTAAAGCGCGAGTGAAACCGTGCGGCTATTTATCAATAGACTTCACAAAGAGGAAGAGGGTCTTAATTCGACTGTTTCTCCTTTTTTTATGAATAAAAGCTTCAATAAAAAATAAAAGCTGGTTCGTTGCTCTGTTCTGCTTTAAATGTCAGAAGACAAGAACTTGCAAGGAACGTTCCGATTTAGTCATCAGGGACAGACTTCGTCGGGCTCCAATCCTATTTAGTGTTGACTGTTATGTCCATCGGCGGTAGATACCACTTACGAAAAGGTACTGTTTACACCTGTTACTACTTGCAAGAGTAACTGCGCCTGTTACTACTTTATGAAAAAAAATCTAATATTGCTAACTTAGCTTTAGACGAAATAAAAACAGTAAATATACTTAACGATTCGTTTAGTATAAATTGAACAACCACCGAATTTAATTCATTTCTTGTCTTATCTAACATAGCGATAAATTTAGCAATCAGAAATAAATTTAGTTGTGCACAAATAAAGCAAAACGATGCCCCGAGGGTTCTCGATCAACCAGGCACTCTAAAGCAAGGCCTTAATACAGTCACAAAGATAAACCTCAGCACATAAAATGCGACCACAGATACAACCAGAAGCCATAGCTCATCGCTTGTCTACAGCGTGTAGTGGTTTTACGAGTCAACAAATATTACATTTATATTTAGTTCATATTTCATAACAATGTGCTAACATTTGTATTTCTACATGTCCGCATCTGAGTGTTTACCTGTGTGGTAAAAACTGATGAACTAATTTTAATATAGTTTTATTTTTTCAAAGCGGTTGAATGATTTTGCTATTATTCACGAAAATCTGTTCAGTCGTTTGAAGATCGTCAGTTCTTTTTCATCATCAGTCAAGAGACATTTTAAATTTCATTTAAACTTGTGTAAATGACTATAGTTATGAGGAATCCTAAATTTATGTTCCTCTTCTTGACCAAATTTTATTTCGTTCCAAGACCACAAAAACTCATAAAGTATTGTGCTTAACTGTTTTCATAATGTGACGTTATTTACACATACTTAAATATTTTTCCTTATATTTTATCCTATGCAGTATTTCTATTGTTTTTAAATAACCACTGACGCATGAACCTAGGACTATAGTAGCATGAGCTGTACAGGAACTAAATATCCCTTTAATCTACGTGGGCGAACCTCGGCCCGAAGCTACTATTCAATAAATACCAGTGTCCATTTTGCTTTTATTTTCGTTCTATGCTTTGTATGCAGATTTTATGCGAGCAGTCGTTGTACCTCCACTAGAATATCTTCAGTAGCTTATTTTGTTTCGAAAATATAAATAGCAACGTCTCTGTCCGCGACTCCTACATTTGCTTTTTAAAATAGACAAGCTGCTTAAAATGTATTGTCTTTGACTTCACAAGTATACAAAGGATTAAATCCCAGTAAAAAAAATGCAAAGCAACGCAATGCTTTCACCAAACAAAATACTGTTTTTTAACCGCAAGTCATTGTAATTGCTAACTACCCACAATTAGACACAACAAAGCGCAGCGGATGGTATCTTGGTCCTTCGAGCCGGACTTCCCACTACCTGTAAATCTTTCAGATAGCGACCGAAGACACCGACGATAAGGGCTCACGAACCAAGTAATTGACGTTATAAGAAAAGCTGAGGACTTTTACTCTTTATAACCTAGGTTTATGAGACTGTCCCGAGGCATAAAGTTGATAATACAGCTGATAAAGATAGGGCCGCGTGGGAGGCATCGATATCACGGGTAAGTATAATAAATAACAATTTAACAGTTCTTAATAGCAAAGTGGAAAATAATGTGACATTTTTTATAAATAATAACCGTAATAGAGAACATGTAGAAAGTCCGTACAAATAGTAGCAGTAGTGCCATAAATTCTTGTCTCCTAGACTGAGTGTTTGAGGTCCGAAACCCAAACCAACGCCGATTTTTAACCCCTTATGAAAAGAGGGTATTATAAGTTTTACGTGTGTATCTTCACGCTTGAGTTTTACTTGTATTTGTCATTATCTTGTGTCCGTGTATACACAGACACATAAATACACATGTCAAACCTATAATTCCTATATATGTATGTTTCTGATGTATTGATTTTCATATAGTTTTGGTTTTTTTGTTTGAAAGGTGGGTTAATCGAGAATGTTCTTAGTTATGATTAACTAAAATATGTTCAGTTATTGGAAGAATATCAACTCTTCTATATCATCAGTCAGGGGTATTTTGATTTTTGTGTTTTATCTATATATTATTCATCATCTTTTAACGGTATAGGATAGCATCACGAAACCTATATAAAGATCTCAAAGATTAATACAGTCTACCAACCCGCACTTGTTACGCGTGACTATGACCTAAATGATAGTTAAGGGCGTGAATATTGCATGGATAACAAAAACATCCAAATATTATATTGTATTGTGTATTGTAAAGCTTAGAACTATTAACAATCACTTCTAAGTCTAGATTTAGGCATTCAAGGTCAGTTCAACGACTCTGTATTTGGACAAAAAGGATATAACAGGTTTAATCAAACAATGCAACTATTTTCATTCTTGTCTTTCATATATATTAATATATAAAAGACAAGAATGGGAATATTTTTATAGATTTTTAAGGGACATAAGAGAAAATGAAGCCGTTGCAGCCTATGAATGCCTAGTACTATATTCAAATAGGACAGAGTTAATTGTTTTAATGAATAGGTGTTGAATTAATTATATTAATTAATTAATCAAGATTAATACTTAATTGACAAATCTGAAATTGATACCAAATTTTGTTACCTCTAATGAATAAGTTTCTCATGTAATTATTGCCTAACTATTCATTAAACAGCTCCAATAATAACTTTACGCTTTCGCATAGCGGCTATATAGTGGTAATGAGAGCGACGTACTTAAAACCGAAAGATTCTATCCACCCACCCAATCCAACTCTGCAGTTATCAATAACAGTACATTATTTTTAATATTCTCAAAACCCCAGACATGCTTATTTTATAACATGTACACGAAGAGATCTGTTAAGCTAATATTTTAAGCTCGAAAGGCAACTAGATCACAACAGTGGAGATCTGTCGTTTTGCGATTGGGCGAGTCGATGCGCGGGCGCAACGCAATTTGCCGAGGGCGTGGCCACGGTAGCTGGAGGGGACGTGAGCGGTAGTGTGACCGACCTCAGATTGATTTTACAAGACCTAGGTCCTGTATATTATATTATTAAGCCGCTGACTATTTTAAGGAGAACATTTTATAGAAGAACAATGTCTATAACAAGCGACTGGACGTCACCAAGAAAAGAAATAGTGCATATTATATTTTAGCTTAAACATGGTAAACTGCCTGGTAAGCATAGTACTGCCTACGACATAACTAAAGTTAAATGATTTAACATTTAAAATAGAAGAAATATATCGCAATTCTACTTTTTAAATAGAGTAGTTAAAAATAAAATTAATGATAATGTTTAGCCTTTTAAAGTCCATTATACTACACATTTCCACTTTACTATAAATACTAAAATAATAATTGTTAATTTAAATAACATGATATCAAATACTATCCCTGAAAATCGGGACATTCCGCGGAATCTACAGCAGTAGTAGCAGAACCTACCGATAACTTTGACCCTTGGGTTATCTCTCCGTGTACTATTTTAATGTACAGGGCAGCCAGGAAGCCTGTAATTCACTAAGTGCATACTAAAGTTTGTTGGATACTAGCGAGCGCTAACGGTCAAGACATTTTCGGTAAGTGTATAAATACCGAAGATAAGGAAGTAAATGATTTCACAAATGTAAAATTAACAAAAATATCTGGTTATATCTATGGCTACATGATTATCTGTGAGATAAACGATGTTTATTATAATAATCTGTTAAGTATTTTTGAGGCCATTCTTAAAATAAAATCTTTTCTCTATATAATTAAGTTCGGAAAAAAAAATTAAGAAAATCCTATAAACATGTCAAGAACACATGGCCACACAGGAATGGCTGTCATTAAAATGTAAAAGAAATTGAAATACATACATATATTACAATTATATCTTGAGATAATTTACGAAATTTTTATCTCTGGTACTCGTATTTTAAAAAATGTGTTGAGCTTCCAAGAATGAAAGAACATCGCGAAGATAAACACAAAACGAAAACACCTTAACGCACTTAAGCTCCCGCAAGGCAACCTGTTAGCACCGCAATTCTTTAATGTGTATCGGCTTCAATATACCGGTATTTATTAGCTTCTGTAGCACCAAGACTTAGTTACCGTACAGAACCTTTAACGGGCTCACAATTAATTTGACTTGAAAACAAACTTGAATAAACAATTAAGTTTCAGATTTAACTTGTAAATAATGGAACGCGTATTGTTATATTTTTTTTATTTAAGTAGCAAACGAGCATTCCACTTAACGGTAAGTAGCCGAAGTTATCCATGCACTTAAAACCCCAGAAAAGATTGCAGTGCTACCCAAGATCAGATTCGCTGCTGCCACGGAGAACTAAGTAGGACTGCCTCATATAAGTCTTTCCCTGCTGAAAACTCCTGTCTTTAGGCAGGAATAGGTATACCCGTGGATTCGTATCATGAAGATGGTAGAACCACCTTTACATATTTAAACTGACAATGGAGATAACAAATGAGTTTATAAATTATAAGTGATAAAAAGAGCGTATATAAGAAACATGTCATCTTCAATTATTCGAGGATTGGAATAAAAATGACATTAGAACTTAACTTACTAATGCATTCGTAAAATCATGTAATTAATAATGTAGAACTTTAGTAAAGTAACTCAGTAAGAAACTTATATGCAACCAAATGTCAGACATGTAAATTTACCTCAAAAATATTAGTGAATATTTATAAAACATTTATTACACCTATTACGCTTCAAGATCTTCTAAGGGAATGGAATATCTATAAGTAATTTAAGCCTATTGCCCGTTCCCCTGTTTAATAAACAATACCGAACACACATAAGTTATATCCAACGAAATGAAGCTTGGATAATATCTCAGAGAGCGTAGCCCGAGGACAAACAATAAGAAACCTCATAACGGCCCGGAGTTCAATAACGCTAGATCTCTGCCAACCATACACATTCGGAATTTGATACTGGATACATAATGGACCTGATGGACCAGAATTTGAATAGCAAGAAGCAAATTGTTATCTTTAAACAACTAACGAAGACCTGTCAGGCCATTGACATTAGTTTTTTATCTGATCATAAAGTCTCTGTATAAAGTTTAAATGCGAAAATAAAATTTATTAAAAAATATTAAGTACAAAATAAAATAATACAAAATAAAAGAATTCGATATTAAAAAGTGAAGTCTTGCACACGCAGGGTTCTGCACCACCGCCAATTATATAAGAAAAAAACGCCGATCGGAAAAATCCATTTGCAACGGCAAACAAAACATGCAGATACCACCGATATTTGCACTCTGTGAAAATTTTTAGTGTTTACCAAATACGGTTCATGAGACGTCCTGTGACGGACAGACAGACGGAAAGCGAAGCCGTAGTAAAGGTCCTGTTCCTTCGAACTCGTTCTTCCGAAACCTAAAAGGTACATAGGTAATGTTTTATATATAGAAATATCTTAAAAAATATATAACCACTTCGGTTAGTTTGTAAGATTTACTAGAAGCCATAAATGGAGAACCGCTTTAAAAGAAATGTCCAAGAGAATAAATTATTGGTCCCTATACGTTTGAAGGCTTATTGATTAAATCCAAAGAACAAGAAATACTGCAATTTAAAATTGAAGTATAAGTTTTCTCCAACGCATCTATTTCTTTAGTAGCAATCGATTTTTTTCAATCCTATAATCCTATGGTGATAGAATGGTGAATGCGCTTGGCATATCAAAGATTACTGAAGAAGATTTATCTTATGAAATCGCAGTAGCAAACGAGGATACAACCCATCTTACCAAATCAATCACCAACCCCAGGTAAGATTGATGTCCTACCGTCTATCATACTTGCTCCCCTGAAGGCTAGTCGGTAATGCCTCGTACATGTATCTCCTTTAATACATTAGTAATTTAAATATTATGTCTTTGTTCTTAAAACAATTTGCTACTCTATGATGACTAATCCACTCTACGCCTGTGGTACTTAATGGTCTGTATAAAGTTGAAGGTATCACAAGGTAAGCCACCTAGTTATCAGGTAAATAATTGTCTTTATCAATATAGATGACAATCGAGGTCCTAAGTTTCACATGATAGGCGACAGGGGTACGCGGAATTAATTTTTACATCATAGGCCCGTTTCAGACTTCTGTGTACGGGTCTTTTTTCAAAATAAAACGAGGGTCAATCAAGCGTCAAAACCTTTGAAAATATTCGAAAACTTTTAGGTATCTTAGTTTAAAAATAAATGATAACAATTATTAGGTATTTAATTAAGCGGAGGTGACTTCGTAAAATCAGACATGCTTTCAATTCGAAAAGTGGGAGGACGAAGTTCATATCGTTGGGCTATCATTACTCATGTAATTAAATTTAAAGAACATCTACTTGTATACCGAGGGAATGATAAGCAAATCTTGCTGTTGCATAGTAAAACCGGTAATCAAGGTTCAATCGTGCGAGTGGCGCGTTATCTTACAGATCGGGCGGCCAGTTTGGGAGAAAGGAACCCAGCCAAGGTGGGCAAAAACGTTTGATTTGTTAAATAATGCACAATACGCGCGCGTCAGTATCACCGCACGCGTCCGCCCGACCGTTCCCACGATCACGCACACATGCACGAGGCACACAGCCGCGCCCGCGCACGCTCGCACTTCCATAGAGCAGAACATTGATAGGAATTTACGTTCAGCCTGTTTTTGTTGCGCGTTCTGCTTAGTTTTTAATACAAACAACCAGTGATGAGAAATTTATTGAAGTAAGCATGACGCAACGGCCTGAAACAATGTACTTCGAAGAGCAAACAAGCTTAAAATATGAAATAAGTATTGAATATAACTTTATCAAGCCTAGATACATATCGCAAATGTTCCTTAGAACTTGATATTGAAAACACAATGCAACGAGAAATAAGTAATACAATTGATCATAAAGACACGTAATAAACCGGACTCGATTCAAAAATGTGTGTGGAAAATGAGTGCTTCCGCTTTAATTAATCATGGCCCAGCTTAACATAACGATTCGATTAAGTCAGACAATGACTCAGTATCCTGACCAAGTTATGTCCCACAGTCTTAAAGTTCGCAGCGATGCCATTTTTTACACAGTCTCAGTTCTATTTCTGTTATCGTTTTAGTAAACAACTTGTGACTGAATATAAATGTTTAATAAATTAATTTGCATAGCTAAAAACGTAAACGTAGCAAGCGAGACTAGATGCGGTGTTTGACATTTAGACAAGTCTTTTAGCATATTATTTAGGCGTTGTTGGTGATATCGAACTGTAAAGCAGTATTCAAAATAGCAAGTCCTGTACACAAATTGATCTGTGCGACCCGCACATCAACATCCGCCGATCGTTGAGCCTGTCCGCCAGATGGAACGCACCGAATTCAATCGCCAAGGTGAACTGTGACACCGCTGTGCACAAATTGTTTGAGAGAAAAAATACAGAACAATAGCATACCAGTTTAATATTTGACGAGTTCAATTCAATTGTCTGTGATGATTTCATTCGACACGATCAATTCGTCCATGAAGCGAATTATGACATGATTTATACAAACACGACGAAACTAGATGATGGTTAACAATCGTGACAGGGTCCATTGATTTGTAAAACATAAAAATAAAGTGAGTATTTTTAATTTTGAAAAAATGCAACATACACATGAAATATTTTTATTATCTGCATAATTAAAACGAAATTAGCAGTTATTCTATTTGCCGTTTCCTTAAAGCATCTTCTATTAATA